>JAXGGA010001736.1:0-141770 GCA_038373865.1 Uloborus plumipes | reverse complement strand
GAACACGTGCGATTGCTCCACCCCCCCTTGGAGATATTGACAAACAAATTGAATCAGCACCTGTACTCAGTAGGGTCTACCTATGGACCAATTTTCGTTTGATTCCGCCGGTTACTTCCTGAGATATAGCACTCACTCCCGCGCAGAACACGTGCGATTGCTCCACCCCCCTTGGAGGAATTCGCTAAACAAAGTCAGGTGCACCAGTTCACATGGTGGTACATATGTGCAAAAATTTTTGTTTGATTTCATGCAGTAGTTTTTGCTCTAGCGCGGCCACAAAAACTGGTCACACACATACAGACTCACACACAGACACTTCACTTCACACTCTCCAGGGTCCCCCGTACCTACCACAGCTTCGTGGTTTAACCGGGATAGGGCCCTGAAGAGCGCTCTGTTCTTAATTTTGAACCAGAACCTAGGGTCGAGCAAACCCTAGGGCCCAGCACCCCCAGAGGTATCGTTTCACTTGGAGGACTTTGTGACCACGACATTTTTTTTAACGCCTCCCAGCCACCATTAATCAAGGCGGTGGATCTTTGATCGGCTGGGTTTCGAACCCGGGTCCCTCCGGACACGAGTCCGATGCCTTGCCGATCGGGCCACCACGGCCTCACACACAGACAGACACACACACACACACACACACACACACACACACACACACACACACACACACACACACACACACACACACACACACAGACATTTTCCAAAAATGGTCGAAATGGACTCAGCGCACCTCAAAACGTGCAAATCCGTCAAAATTCGACATTCGAAAATTTTCACGAAACCAATACTTTCTTCTATATATTAGATATAGAAGAAAGTAAAAAGCAGAGAGCATAAACCTTTATTATAACTTCTGCTAGTTTATTTAACTATGAACTTGGATCACTAGGTGCGATGTATAGCCTCAAAACTTTGCCATCGTGAGCCATCTTGCATCGGAAAAGCTTGCATTGTTCCTTTCTGCTAAATTTTGAGAATATTTGCCAGACATTACAGCTTTTTACACATCCCATAAGTATTTTTGACTCAATTCTTTGACATCAACTTCTGGTAAAACGCGTTCTATTTTCTTAAAGTTCATGACTGGTAGATCTTAGTGATATTGTTAGAATTCTCCAATCGGTCAACTAAAAGAATTTTGTCCAGTAGTTGGTCTATCAAGAGCCACAGTTGACTTTCTAAGTGGTAATGCATTAAATGAAGAAAACATACCACGGCTTGTAGTGAGGGTTCTAAAGACTTTTCTGGAAGTATATTAGCATCATTTGATTTTTCAGTGTAAACTGATGTGCCATCACAACCGATAGCTTTTATGTTCTTTATCAATAGAACTTTTTTTTTCCATAAATCGTGAAACTGAAGCTACATTTTTTTTTCTTGGGCCATTTACTGGAGCACCACGTCCGAAATATTTAGAGTCTGTTTCCTCAACCAAAGATATGTTCTTCTGCAATCCTAAAGCAGCTACGCTAGCGGAGCTGTATTTCGTTTACCATCACGGGGGCCCCGATAGAACGCGGGCACTGTGTGACGAGGGGCTTAGCTTCTGTTTATAGTTTGTATTATTTTACTTTTTACTCCACATAAATCACAGATGATTCCCAGTTTCAAGTGTTAATTCAGTTAGATTCCACATTCATAAACAAGTTTCTAACCAAGCCGCATGGCCTTGTAAAATGCTAGTTTTGGTGAGAATTACGTAAGTTTAGAATAAATGTGGGAGGTTTAAATGTTGTTTAATATACTTTTTTTCAAACCCAATTTTGTTCTCCGACTTTGCGGTGTACATTTTTCAACTTGAATTATTTTTAACATTTATTCTTAACATTTAAAAAAATCAGAAAAAAAATCATATTTTTGAAGAAATTCACAAACTTTAGGCCTCGTGCGGAACACCTAAACAATTTCCGAGTAGACTGAAATTTTTTGTGGAATATGTGGGCAGGTAGGGGCAACTTTTTATCAACTTAGTAAATTGAATTTCGAAAAAAAGTTTTTTTCGATACACCCTACTGTATAGTGATTACTTGAAATAACGAAATCCCTTTACTGCAGAATAAAATCGGCTTAACTAGATGTATTTCGTTAAGGCTTGAAGTTACGATGTACACTACGGAACAGTATGTAGAAATGGTGTTGCTTTACGGACAAAATTGCAATGCATAATATTTCTTAGATTCTACATATTTCGTGTGTTTAATATCTTTGTATAAAATTGTATAATAATTTACCTTGTCTTGTTATGTTTTGTAGTCTTGTAGCATCTGTATTTATTTTTGAATACAATGAGAAGCGAATGTTTTCTGACATGGACGAAACAAATTTCATTATTGTACCTAATCTAAAAACTCGTTATTCCTCTGGCAGGGCGAAATTTTTCTTTTGTCAATTTGTTTACGGGCCCTGCGCATTTAAAACTCGAATATCTCCGCGAATTTTGATCGCACAGATGTCATTTTTTTGTGTTAGTATTATTTTTCAATGGAAATTCTTTTCCTAAATATAAGTTTGGGGACCCGGAGTCCCTATAAAAAGTAAGATTTCGTATTTTTTGACTGAATTATTTTTTCGCTTCAAACTTTCAATATTTTAACTCTCTTCCTCATTTCGAGCAAATTTGCAGTTGGAACTATGCATCTAGGACGAACGGTGGTGGAATTAGAGGTCATGAAGGTTGACTTGGAACACCCTGTATAAATGCACCCATTAATGAGATATCTACTTACATTTAAATGTGCATGACAGAAGATGAAAACGCGAAATACAAAACAATTATGTCTGTGAAATTCATTGAAAGCCGTTAGGACAATTTTTTGCTTTTACATATAAATAAAAGTTGAATGAACATAATGGAGTCGATTAGGATCAATTTTGGTCAAATAGAAAAAGAATTGTAGGTAGAAAAAAAAATGGAAACATTTCATGGCAGCTTCAATTTGAAATTTTCTGAGGGAGAGTCATTATCATTTCATCCTCAGTTATAATTCTAACATCACCTACATAAGACTAATAAAAAGTGTAGCTATTTCTATTCTTTTTATCAAATGTTGCAGTATTTTTTTTCTTTTGTATCATATTTTAAAATTAGAACTTCATTATACTTCATGGTTTTCTTTGATGCAAGTTTCACAAATACAGTTACCAGCTTTTGCAGTTTTTGTAGCTGAACCATCAATTTCTTCTAGGTCTCCATAATTATCTTTCATTTCATCGTAGAAATTGCTTCATCAAAACTGCTTTCATTTTGAAATCATCATTATTATGAGGGGGCCCACTTACACCATAGTGAGGGAGCCCATTTGCCCAAATAGAGAAAAAACACAGGGTAAGGGGGACCCCTCCCCTTACACACTTATTAATAATACTTTGCATACAAATTCTTATTGCATTGTATACTTTAGGTTAAACTCTACTAGAAAACTTGATGAACACAGAAAAAATAATAAAAACTAACATTGAAACACTTCGTTGAAAAATGTTGTTTGAACTCGCAAAAAAAAAAAAAAAATTGGAAATTTTTTTGACATTAATTATATGATCGAAACAAAAGTTCCATGAAACCCAAATATATATGCAAAAGCAATCACTGTGATGCAATTTGACATGGTCATTACAAAAAAGTACAAAAACCATACGCACATTTCAGTTTTAAGGTGTGTGGCCCACTTACCCAAACCTACCCTATTGGAAAAAACGCTTCGAAAGTTAACCACTTGATCATTCTTTAAAATTCAAGCAGAAAAATTTATTTGGTAATAATAATTATTTTTGTTGTGAAATAACTTTTCTCGAATATTTTTGTTATGATTCTAGACCAGAATTTTAGCAAATAGATAAGTAGTTATGCCTAAAATAAGCAAAAGGAATTTTAGAAAAATGTATGAAGATTTGTATTTTCATTGAAAGTAATTATTGGATTAATGAGTCTCAGAAACTGCGCCAAACTTCAAAAAGGAGTAATTTTGTTAAAAAGTAGATTATCACGGTTACAACTGTATATGAAAGAAAAAATTTGTAATTTGTCATTTTTGACCCGTTATGAATTTTTAGGAATGGTTAATATCACGTAACTTTTCATAAACAATAGAATTTTTTCTATCGAGTTACTTATGTTTTAAATGTCATAAAAAATTATAAAAAAAACTTTTAAACATACTTTCTGCATCATTCTCGAAAATAACTGTAAACATATTTAAATAATATTCTTACTTATTGGTTTAAAGCAATGATAAACAATGAAACTGAATTTAAAATATTGCAAGTAGAAAATCATTTTTTAAAAAATGAATGCATAATGCAAGAAATGAAAATTTTATTTAAAATTTTTCCACCTTTCTAATTAAGTTGCCACCAAAGTACTGCACCGCACGAGGTCAACTTACGCAGGCTTCGCTGTTTGTTTTTCTCGACTTGTTGACATAAAAATCGAAGCTGATACAACAGAAATTGCATCAGCTTCAACAATCAATGTAAATGTCTCTAAAATCTCCTTTCGTTAACCAGCTGTTTACATTCGTAATGAAGACTACAGCAGCATATTCTGCTTACTTCAAAGCTATAGTGCACTCTCATCACAAAGCCGCAAGTCAGATTCCTCTTTTTCCTAAACATTTATAATAAGTAAGTGAATTAATTACTTATATCCTTCTGGAAATTTAAGGTAAGTTCTACCCGCTGCTGATACAAAGCTAAAAGAAAACTTCTTATGACCTTCGTGGTTGTCTATAATTAAAAACTAGCACAGTCGAGACCGCTTCTTAGAATATCGGTTAAAAGAATCTGTCCCACTTAATATAATACATTTTCAATGTAGCAAACCATTTTAATGAACTGTTTTGATCCCAGATAATCTAATATAATGCTTATTAGAATATTTTATCGTGTCAAAATTACCATTAAGCGGGCTAAACAATAATTATAAAATTCCTTTTAAAATGAATCTTTAAGTTAGTTACGAGTTATGCTACTATTTAGAGATATTTCGAACCGTGTAAGAAATGCGATGTAAATTGAGTTATAAAAGTTGCGAATCTTTGAACCATAAAAAAAGTAAACTTTTGAAGTCTCTTTTTTTAATTCGTATATTTTTAGTACAGTAAACCCTCAATTATACAGATCCCCTTTTAAACCGGATTTGGATATATCCAGACAGCCATTAAGATGTAAGGTCTTGTGGGGAAAAGTGAATAATGGGGTAAAGTGGCCATAACTATAAATAAACAGCTGTAGCTTACAAATAAATGTTCTAATGAGTGATTTTTTTTTTTTTTTGGAATAGAGATTAAAAGTTTGGGATTACATTCTGAGATCAAAATTGTATTACTGGTAAGGTTTTATTCAATGAAAAATGTTATTTTTTATGTTTACGAAACATTTATTTTTTCTCTCTTTTTTTTACGTTCCTGGAAAATTTTGTTTCATGATGTTTTGTTTGACATGATGTACAAAACAGTTTTCCTCCGATAAAGAAAAAACATTAACTTGAATTTTGACATTCTGAATTCAAATTAGGTTTTTCACAATTATGTTCATTTTTCCATTACAAATTCTTTAATTCGTATACTTATAGTCATTTTATGAGAAATCATTAGGTACAAAATAACAGCCAAAGATGAAAAATGCTACTATTTCAATGTAATTTGTATTACAAAGTACAGTATTTCTTCTTTACGTACAATAAGTTCATTTTGTGTGAAACGAGTATTCTATTTATTTCATTTTGCCCCACAGTCCCTCTCTTTTTTTGTAGCGAGAAAGGCAGAGACATTTTCGATGATCAATTTTTTCTGTTGATATATTTTCCGTATTGTTTTGATCACTCACTTTCTTTTTTACCAGCGGTACCCGCACGGCTTTGCCCGTGGTATAAAATTAAAAGTTAATTTGTAAAAAATTTCAATAGCAGAAAAATACTCAATTTTAGTTATAATTCAACTATAATTCCTTCAAAGTATGATATAAAAATTTGGTATGGACCCCACACTACTTCCTTTTACGTGTAAATTTCTCAGTAGATGCGTTAAGTGCTAAAATAGTACTTGAAGTGAGCAAGATAACAATTCAAACATTCACATACCTAGTGTGCCACGAAACAATGCAAAAAAATGTTTTACAATGATTAACCTCCTAAATATCACCGATTTTAACATCAGTTCAGTAGATTTTTCGCAAAATATCGCCAAATTGAACCCAAATCAAAAAAATATTTTTTCGCCAAATTTGTCACCAACTTGGCGATATGGCGCCAAATTAGAGTCAAACACTTGGTGACCAAAAGCTTGATGATATATCGCCAAGTGGTCGCGCCAATTTATATCACTTTTGTCTGCATTGAAATTAACTGATTTACCCCATAAAAGGGGTAAAACACCCCCTTAGGGACATTTGAATGCAACCCCAAGGGGAGATGCACAAAACTAAGCCAAAAGAGAAAATTAGAGCAATTTTGTTGCTCGCAGAAACCAATAGAAATCTTACTAAAGTTTAAAAGAAGAAGAAAGTTTTCTTTCCTAACTTCAAAAACAAAATAATACATTTTCCGAAATGACACACTTTAGAAAGAACGTTGCAGTATCGCATTACGATACAAGTAAATATACTGAAATAGAATTGAATGCCAAATTGTAAAAAAGTCGCAAAAAAAATTAACTTTTAATATTGCCTTTTATTATTTATTGAATGTAATTACTGTTGCAAATTACAGTCCAACAACAAGAATAACATTGCAAAATAGGTAAATTCCTACTTTAGTGTCCGGGTTTGACGATTTTTTTCAGACTGTGGGCAGAATTAATAAATGGTTGCCAGAAAGAGATAAATCTAAATTAGAAACCATAAATCTAATGGTTGCCAGATTTAATAATTTATCGCCGGACCTTAAACTAGGATTCATCCGCAAAATATATTTGGAGTACCTTTTTCTTTTAAACTCAACTGATCCTAAAAATTTTAAGTATTAGTCATAGAAATTTCGTGCATTATTCATCACAATGATATTAAAAACAATAAACATTGACAAACATCAACCAGCAGACGATAAATTAAAAGCTGAATTCGTTCACTCAAGCCATTTACTGCAATTTATATTGAAATAAATCAATAATGAAGTAAAATATGTTTTGCAGAAGATAAATTGAAAATGGTTTACTATCATGTCTCTTTTTTGACCTCATTTGGTAAAGAATTATTCCCTCTTCTATACAACTTGTCAGATCACCAAAATGTTTCTAAACTCACAAAAATGGTACGCGTCAGTTTCTTCCTTCTCTACCTATTTTAAGGAAAGGACTCGATTTTGTGCCAAATTTCATGAAAATCAACCGAACGGTTTTGGCGCTACGCGCGTGACGGACGGACAGAAAGAAGGAAGGAAAGAAAGACCGACAGACCCACCTTTAGCTTTATTATTAGTAAACAGAAGAGATGCTCCAAATTAGCTATTTTTATGCATGAAAAAATTCTTGGTAAATTATAAACATGCTGTATACAATAAAATTTCTCATTTCAGACTACGATGCATTTAATAATCTTCTTGTTATTTTTTACTGGAATCATATCTTCGACAAATCCGTCAACAGACGTTGAAGTTGCCACACCAGAAGGAACTATAGTTGGCAAGCGCACTACTTGGAATGGCTCACCGCTTCACGAATTTTTGGGAATACCATTTGCACAACCACCAACTGGAGACTTGCGTTTTAGAAAGACCCAGCCACTCACGGTACGACCAGCTACGCTTTTTGCGCAAAGTATGCCTCCAGCATGCCCGCAGTACGTCCAGTACAACTATACTTTTTATGATGCCGAACCTCAGAGTGAAGACTGCCTGTACTTGAATGTTTGGGTCCCTGGATTTGCTACTCAAGAGAAGAAAGCTGTTATGTTCTGGATACTTGGTGGAGCATTCATATACGGCTCAAATAGCTTAGACATATACAACGGGAACATATTAGCTGCTGAAAATGACGTCATTGTCGTTTCGCCTAACTTTCGTTTAGGGGTGCTGGGATTTCTATCGTCTGACTCGGAGTTAGCTCCTGGGAACATGGGTAAGTACTGTCTGCGCGCGGTTGCAATGAAATTAGCAAACGTACAGCTAAGGCCCATAGAATAAATACATTTCTCTACCTCAAAACTAGACTAACGTAAGTTCATTCTCGTAATTTCTCAGAAGAGAGCGAAGATGATTGTCGGATACATGCAAAGGATGGGACTTGCGCTATTTTAATGCTTCTAAATAATTGTAAAATAATTTCTTTTATAGAATAACGTTCTCATGGGTCGATGAAAAGTGAAATTTTACATACAATGAAATACTAAAGTGACAATCGCCATTTTCTGACTTGCGGTTCTGAGGTACAAATTTAACCCCTCCCCTGTTTTGTCCATACGCCGCATGGTTGGCGAGCAGGGATCGTAGACTCCTAGTAGTAATAATAATTAGTGATTAGATACTTTAACTGAGAATGATTAGTCATTAAATCATATCTAACTTAATTTCTTGTACCAAAATTACTTATATATATTCGGTTGAAATGTATTTCATCTGATTTAAAAATATAAATAGTTTAGAAAAAAATTATAATTTAACTGTTTCTTTTATTCAATTTTAATTACCTGTTGGCACCTTTCTTACTTTATAGTTACTTTTTGTTTTGAGGATTACTTAATGGATTATGGTATAGCATTAAAAATAGCCGAATTTATTGTTCTTTTTGCATGATATTTGATAAGAATAGAAAGAAATTAGAAAAGAAAGAGACATTCATACAAAAATTTAACTGTTAGTAACATCGGTTAATCGTCTTACAAATAAAAAAAATGTATCGTATGGTCTTGAGATCACTCTTTTGTTTCTTAATTACAGTTTACCTCCGATAACTCGTCAACCTTTAGTCGGTCGACATTTGTTTACCCAATGGTTCGGTCCTATGTTAATTTCAATAGGTGCAAATCTCTCTAACTTGACATACATTTAGAGGAACCTCTATAAGTCGACATTTTTTGCTATTTCAGTCCACTTTTTGATACGATATTCTTTTGCATTAACTTTTTCTGACAACTCTGAGGATGTTTGTGGGTCAGTTGATTTACTGTTTTCTGGAAAGATTTGTTTTTATTTTTATTTATTTTTTGGGGGAAGGGGGATTCCCACTAGTAACCAGAGGAGACAGTCACTACACTTTGTGTTGTTAGTGTTGCATTCTTATTAAAAATTATGGATTTGTTTCTAATAAGATATTCAACATTGCGATATTAATTTTGTTGTGTTCTTTTCAAACAAAAAAAAAATCAAAATCATTTACATACATTAATTTTTGTATCGTTGATGGTAAGTACCAGTAAATAAGCAATACAGAAAACACTAGTAGATACCCGCTTAACATATTTTCATGATCCTTGGGGTGTCGAGTTAAAGCATGGCCACGGAGAGATAACGCTTGACGAACTAGAAACAGACCTCTGCAAGTTATAATAGGTTGTATCAGAAAGATGATGCGGGTAGTAAAAGCTTTAACGAACTGAATCAGGAAAAAAATAATTTTCTCGCTGATCCTACTTATTTGAAAAATAAACGGTTCGTTTCCCCCTCAAGGTTACGCTCCCACTCTCCGTGGTCAAGCTTTACCAAGGTATATGATGTTTGTTATTTATTTATTTATTTATTGAGCTCAAACGAACTTTTATGATTCCAGCATTATATGATATATTAGAAGCTCTGAAATGGGTTAAAAACAACATTGAATATTTTGACGGCGACAGCAAGAGGGTCACTTTCTTCGGAGACAGTTCCGGCGCCATTACAGCCGGGATATTCTGCATTTCTCCTCTCGCCAGAGGTCTCTTTCAACGAGCCATACTGCAGAGCAGGTCACCCGTCGATCATTCGTATGATCACAACGAGGCCAATATGGCCCTGGGCCAGCGTCTCGCTGAAGCTGTGGGATGTGCGAATAACAAAACTACTCTACGAAAGGACGCCGAGCTAGTGGTTGACTGTCTGAAAAGTAAGTACTGTCTGTCCATGAAAACCGCGCCTATAGTACTCGCAAACAGTTCCACTTAAAAAAGGGTAGATGGGTTCTGGGTGATAACTTTCCGAAGTTTTCAATTTAAAACTTGCATTTGCTATATCCTTTTGACATATTCAACTAAACTATGCATTTGAAATTAGCATGGTTCCACATTATTTGACACGGTTCAAAACGCTTTTTATTATTCTTCCCCTTACTGTTATCTTACCAAACACCCCTATTTTGGTAAGATCAGAGAAGACCTGACGCATACGTAAATGCGCAGGTTTTATCCAAGAAGATCAGACAGTAATAGAGGTGCGACATAGATGTCGATGTTTTGGAAACATCGATGTTTTTGTCAAAACATCGATGTTTTACCATCGATGCTTTTCCAACATCGATGCTTCATATTTTAGCATTCATTAAAATATGCGACAATTATATTTGTTCAAACATTTCTATCTCTAATAATTTCAGTATTTACTTCATTTGATAAAGTTTTCTATGATTGCGACCGATGATTTTTAAACATGGCAGATTTCTTTTTCACGGTTTTTTTTTTTTTCAATGTTTTACATTTCAGTGAGACAGTTGAATGAAGAACATGAAAATACGCAAAAAAATGTTGCAGTGTCAATAATTAGTTACTCGTTAGAAAAGCCTCCTTTAAATACTGTCTACGGATAGTTTTTGAACATAGTCAGGCCCGTCATTTGGGGGGCAGGGGGTTAATTGTCCCCCCCCCTGACTTTGAGAAATCAATGTATTTACATGTAAGTGGGCGAGGTTTTTGCTGTTTTCTGGTGAAACGGTAATGTGTTTTCACCCTTTGCCTCTCCCCCCCCCCCCTGGAAAACTTGAAATGACGGGCATGAACGTAGTTGTTTTGCCATTGATGTTTTTTTACTACAGCAAAAAATAAATAAATAAATAAATCGTGAAAATTTTACGCTGTAAGAAAGGTACATTGTCAATCAGCAATTGCATTATATTCCTCTCAAGAAATTTTTTTATATAATTACAAACGATGTCTTATGGTAGATGCGTTTTCCGAAGAGAAAGGAAAATCGTGATGCATCCAAATGAGTAACACAACGAGTACGATGAAGCAAGGGGGTACTATACATTCAAATTCGAAATATAACGAAAAAATCTGGTATGGGCCCCACACTACTTCCTTTTACGTGTAAATTTCTTAGTAGTTGCCTTAAGTGTCAAAAAAAGTGCTTGGAGTGAGCAAGGTAACAATTCAAATATTTACTCCCCTAATCTGCCACGAGACAATGCAAAAATATTTAACAATGGTTAATTTTCTAAATATTTTGCTGATTTTAATATCATTCAGTGAATTTTTCGCAAAATATCGCGAATAGCGCCAAGTTGAACCCAAATTCAAAAAAAAAAAAAAAAAAATCGCCAAATTTGTCGCCAACTTGGCGATATGTCGCCAACTTGGGGTCAAACACTTGGCGACCAAAAGCTTGGCGACATATCGCCAAGTGGTCGCGCCAATTCATATCACTTGAGTCTGCATTGAAATTAACACTGATTTACCCCAAAAAAGGGGTAAAACACCCCCTTGGGAACATTCAAATGCAACCACAAGGGGAGGTGCACAACTAGACCATACTCAGAGCCTACATACCAAGCTAGAAGTTTCTACGGTATATAGTTTTTGAATTATGCGAGCCACATACGCACATACATCCGCACATACGTACATACAGACGTCACGAGAAAACTCGTCGTAATTAACTCGGGGGTGGTTGAAAAGAATTTTTCGGCAGCTTATATGTTGGTAGGTACATATGCACGTGCTGACAGGTCGAAAAAACTACTGAACATTCATTCGGGGGTGAGCAAAATCAAAATTTAGACTCAAATTTGAGTGATTTTTTTTTCGCGATCACAATACTTCCTTTACTACGTAAAAGGAAGTAAAAAAGATCGAATGATTGGAAACCATCGATGGTATAATATCGTGAGGCAGCTCGTAAAAGAATCTGATGCAAATTCTCTTGAACATGATAATCAATAGTAAAATAAATCTAGGTAAGCCTTTTTATTTTTTTTTATTATTATTTATTTATTTTATTTATTTTATTTTATTTTATTTTATTTATTTTTTTTTTTTTTTGTAGCCGCTTGCTTAATTATGTGTCACGAGTTGTTTCGAATGAATTTGTTTTTTGAAATGGAAAAAAAAAGAGAAAGATGTGATTGAAGTTGAAAAAAAAAATTGCGCCACTTTTGGTTACTCTCTTTATTCTCGGTTACTTTAAAATGGGCGTATCAAGTTTAGAAATTTTGCGCCGTCTCCATGGAAACCGTACGAAAGAAAACAGCTCCACTTGTTTCTTTTATGCAGTGCTGTTGAGGCATTTCGGGTTTTTTTTTTTTTTTTTTTTTTTTTTTTACGTTTATCGAATTAGGCTGACGCTTTTATTTATATCATCATCTCTCAGTTATTTCTCAACGTTTTCTAACAAATCCAGTCATTCATTAATACAGCAAAAATTTCTTAGAAAATGGTGTGCTTTATTAGCGTTTTTTTTTTTCAATAGAATAATAATTTACGCACAAAGCAATTGTAACCGTTTGATTTTAACCATTGTTGCAAAAGCTAAGTGGGGGAAAAGTCCATAGCGCCGTAACTATGACAACCGTCAGGGGAAAAGTGCACGGAGAGTGGGAATTTAATTTCACTTTGAGCCGCCAGCTCTCGTTACGCAGGGTATAGACACAAGAAAACATAAGTGTGAGTAGGAGCCGATCGCAACTCGTGATTGCTAAAAACATAATTTGAATTCATGACGACGAAATTAAATTTTTTATATGTTAGTAGTATGTTGTTTATAGTAAATAAAATATTCTAAAGGCAAACAGAAATTTATGCAAAGTTCTCCATTTGAGAAAAAAAAATTCAAGCTTTATATTTATTATTATTTTTCTTTCATCTAGGAATTGATGCGGAACGCCTAGTGAGGGCCTTAAACTCTTTAAACCCTGCACAAATCCGGACGTTCAACGTCATCTTTGGCGACGAGTTACTTCCTCTAAATCCTAAACAAGCTCTCCAAAGGGGATATGTAAATGACGTGAGCGTCTTCCTCGGTTTTGACCAAGATGAGGGAACTTTCGATCTCATTTTCTATGACACCTATTATTTTGGCGGGTTTGGCGAGAAAAATCCCTACTTCAACAAGACCGTTGGCTCACACATCATTCAAGACGTGCTCAAAAAGCTTGTTGGCGTTGGAGATGTCGTGCAGTATTACTTGGGGCATGTGGCTGAATATGATTACGAACAGGTACGTCAACAAACTTACCATGCACTAGGCGACGGCACTAAAGTTTGTCCAACGATTTACTTCGGAGATAGTCTGGTAAGGGCTGGAAAAGATGTGTATTTCTATTATTTCAACCACAGGCCGACAGTTTCGCAGTTTGAATATTGGATGGGTGTTTACCATTTTAGTGACGTAGCGTTCATATTTGGACAACCTTTAATCGATGAGAAAGGTTATACAGAAGAAGAAAAAGAGCTAAGTAGGTATATGATGGCTCTGTGGACAAATTTTGCAAAATGTGGGTAAGTTTGCATTGCCTTATTTTATTTTCTCTAGCCTGTCTTCGGTTACAACACTAGATCTTCTTCCCTCATTTTTAGCAAATTCGATGATGTACCCCTCATTTTAAATCTTATCGTACTAAATACCAACAAAAAATAGACCCACAGACTAAAAAAAAACATGATAAAAATGTTTTTTCTTTTCAAAACACGATTTTAGCAATTTTTTGCCGCTATCAGCAAAAACATGGTCAATGCTCTCACAACTTTACTACAGTTCATAAAATTACCTTAAATATAACGAGTTTTTTGCGTTCCTTGTTTCAAGTGTGAATGCTTCGTACGGATCAGCTAGTTCTCTGTTATTTCGAAATTTAAGTAGAGATTGATGATATTGAATAGACTGTTGAAATGTGCATTTTCTGCTAAAATATAGAATTTGAAATGAAGAAAGTAGTTTCCTGTTTAAATGGAGAAACAGCAATTGGAACAAAATAAAATCAATCACATTTTTAAAAAATATTCATGACCGTTAAAATGTTAATATAAAACAATAATAGTTTTCGTTTACGCATTTCATGAAGTCAAAATCACTTGCTTTTCTATAAATACATAAAGTTTTATTAGTACAACTTGGGATTTTGCAACTAGAAGGAATATTCACTTTGTCTACCAGTACCTTTCTAATAAATTTCTTTAATTTAGGTGAAAAAGTTAATTCTTTGAAATCTTTGTTTCTGCACTTGTTTAACAATCAATAATTTATTTTCAAACATTAAAAATTTTGAAAACTTTTTTTGAAAATTTAAAAAATTTAAAAAATTTAAGAAAATTTCAATTTTTTTTTTTAACTTTAAGGCTTTTTTGTTTCTGCACTAATTTCAAAAATTTTTTTTTGCGAAATGATCACAAGGATTACCTCAAAAAAATCTGTGCATTCATTTTCTTATATTCTGATTTGAAAATATTTTGTGACCTTTTATGTAAAAAAATCTTTAAAATTTTGTTTTTAAAAAGCACTTTAAAGTTTTGCTTTTCCATTAGAACACATAACATGCATGCCCTAAAGTCACTCATAACTTTTTAAATAATTTAGCTAGAACAATGCTATTTTTCTGAGTGTTTTAAATAACTTTAACTTTTGAAATAAGCAATAATTTTTTTTTAAGTCTTTTGGTTATTTTTAAGGTACTGTTTGAGGTACCCTTAAATGCGAACCAGGGGCTGCTTGGAACTAATTGTTTTGGGAGGGAGAAAATTCTCAATTTGTTGAATGAAACTTCAATTTTACTGAATAATAAAATCCGAGCATGCACATTGTGTACATATGAATAACAACTAATGAGAAGGAACCCCCCTCCCATTAGGCCACATTAAAAAAAATTATGAAACAATCTCAATGTTGCAACGGCTGCCTGAACTTCGGCATCCATTGAAAACGTTGATCGTTCAATGTCCATTTCAATTTTGGGAACAACCAAAAGTCAGACGTTGGCAAATCTGGGCTGTCAGGAGGTCTTTTCAAGACCACGTTGCCGTGCCCAAACCCTTGACGTCATGAAGAGACCTCCTTTCAGCCCAGTTTTGGCCCCGTCAGACTTTTAAGTTGTTCTTAAAATTGAAGTAGGCATTGTACGATCAAGGTTTCCATTGGATGCCGAATTTCACGCAGCCGTGGGCAAATGGATAGACAGCCAGCCGAAATCTTTTTTTATTAATGAAATGAAAAAATTAACAGAAATATTGTAAATATGTGTAGCTTTTGAAGGTGACTATGTTGAAAAATGACTTTACAATATGTAAAAAAAAAATAAGCCTCCCTCATTCTGATATCTCTGTTATTGTTTTACCTCGTCGGAAAATTATTTTATACAACTGAAAACTTTACTTATCAATCAACCGTCGTAATTTTCTTTTATACAGTTTTGTATTTAATGCTCTTGAATTTAAAACACAATTTGTACTATATACAATAATTTGTTTTTGAACCTTGGCTCAATTAAAAGGTTATTTCTTTAATCCTCACTACTATTAGTTCTTATTAATAAGGTTCGAATCTAATTAGAAAAAAAAGTACAAGCTACGCTAAAAGATTTTGAACGTAATATTTTAACTGTTAAAACATTGATTCATGTTGTATTTTCAGGAAACCTACTACCTACATCGAGAAATCAACTCCCCGAAGACATAATTACATCTATATAAGAACCGATGAATGGAAGTCGAGTTACTTAAAAAACCACGAGGAGAACTGCCAGTTTTACAAAACATACTTTGATCAGCAGGAGTAATACTTCTCAATGAGTTGTTTCCAGTTTCAGCATTTGAGTTGATGTTTTAGTTAGATATAAATCTGTTTCTGCGAAGTAACGGAGATAAAACAAGAGGAGAGTGAACTCAGCGGTTTGTTTTTGAAACAAGCGAGTATGGCAAAATCTTATTTGGCTATAATTTTGCATGGCTTCATGCAAGGTTCATATGTACAGCCAAGAAAAATTTCATCAAAATCGGTCGAGCAAGAACCTTCTCAAAATCACTTATGTTTTATGTCGAAAAACAAAACCCTATGTTTTTCGAAATTAGTTGGAAGTCAACCAGAGTCAAACCTAAAACCACAATAATATAATCTCTTTATGTAAAAAGAACGTTGCCAAACAAAGATGTTAGTTTGGAATTATTGCTTGTAATGTAATTAACATGTAAAAACCAGAATCCCAATAATGCAGACAGTTTAAAAATTGCTTCTTATTTATTTTATTTATTTATTTATTTATTTATTTTTTGTAAACTTCATTTTATCCTACTTAACCACTCCTACAAAACTCATTAAAACACTTGGGGTACATATTTTTTTAAAGGAAAAGGATTAGCAACAAGATGTCATACAATTTATCTGAAAAAAAGAATAAGAAAAAGTATCAGAAGATTACACATAAAATATCTTCTGCAAAAATTGAGTAAAAAAACAACTAAAAAACTGCCAAACAAACCAAATATTTTGCACTCATTGATTCGAATGGTCAAGCCAAAAGGCCCCACTTGTTACCTACCAATCACAACGACAATATAAAAATGGTCAAAGTGCGGCAAAAAAAAAAGCTAAATTTAAATCTCTTAGATTGGTTCGAAGATACGATGAATGACTTAAAACTATACAAAACTTGTACGAATTTTTCTTTATTCATCCCTCATTTCAAGCGATAGTAAAAATATGTGACTAATTTTTGACAATATTTTACAGAATTTAGGAAACTACTACAGAGTTTTTTTCTACATCCTGTTACGACTGAAATAAATTGAAAAAAAACTGTCTAGAATCCAATAAAAATTCTGTATGAGAGTTTGACAAATGGGTGATTCTCCAAAAACCTGGCATTTTCGACTCACAAACTCTATAAAAATAAAAATGCTTAAAAAAATCTAAAAAAAATCATACTTACTCTTTGTTAGGAGCTTATTAAGAGAAAAATAGAGGGAACTCACTTTAAGTATGCTACACCCCAAAAAAGGGGGTCAATTTTTTCAAATCGAGAGAGTGACAAGAAGCACTAAGCGAGCAAACAAATGAATTTTATCAAGGATTATCAGAAATTTTACAACAATAACAAAGAAATATCTTCAACATGAATGAAAAACTATGTTTATTGTTGACAAACAAAACTAATTTACAACCTCCTTACACGAACACTGTTTGAAGAGATGCAGCATCCGACAAATTTAATATTTATATGAAGAAAGAGATTTACAATCATAAAATAAAGTTCAAATTTTTCTAAATGAATACTTTTTTAACCCTCTCGGCACCCTGGACCTCATATGAGGCTCCTACTTTTGAACTCAATTTTGGAAGAAGTAAACACTTAAAATGATTTTTTTTTTCCGTCAGTGACTCCACCTATTCATGTAGATCACATATAAGGCTCCTAAGTGAAAAAAAATCAAGTGTTTACTGCTTCCAAAATTGAGTTCAAAAGTAGGAGCCTCATATGAGGTCCAGGGTGCCGAGAGGGTTAATAAATGAGACTCCTTTTTAATATTTTTAACTGATGTTTGGTAAATAAATCCATCTATTCTATCGGATGTTTTACCAGTGTTTTAAAAGTAATGCTAGAGTGACATTTTTTTGCGCCAGGAGAGGGACTTTTTTTTTTGGGCCAGGAGAGGGACATTTTAATCAAAAAATGCTGATATTTCTACCTGGAATTATATAGAAGGTTAATAATGGTATTTTTCTCTTTTATCCTCTTAACTCAATTACACACTGCAGGCAGACTTATTACTTTTATTTTATTTAGAACAGAAATGTTGGCCAGGAGAGGGACATCGAAAATGTTACATACCTCATTTTGAACTAAAGAATAATAATACGAACAGCAGACACATTCGAAAGACAAAATACTCTATGAGTCCAAAGAAGTGATGAGAATAAACTGTATTATAGTACTGCAGATTCAAAATTCCTTCGTTTTGCCTTTAATAATTGAACCAATTTGTAGGCCAGGAGAGGGACATGCAATCTGGGGACAAACTTCAAAATGATCTACCTGATTATATAATCATTTAAATAAGCTAAAACAACACTGTATTACACTCATAACTATACATAATTCAACACTACAAGTGGAATTTGTGCAATGTTCACGTAAAATTTTAAAGTAATTTATTTACATTTTAGAAACAGGGTGGGACACGCAAAAAAGGTGACTTTTTGGCTATTCAAAAATTTTTGTAGAAAAAAATAAATGAAAAATTGCTTTAATATGAATTGAATAACATCAGAATAAGTATTTCTAAAAATTAAAAAACAAAAAAACTTTCTAGGTCAAATAATTTTTGTGCTGTCCTAGGGGGACATCATATTGTTCGGATTTTGGAGAATCACCCAAATACGTCTGAAGTATTGTTTTAAAACTTTCTGTGTATCTTCTTAGCAAAAAATTCTCAACTTCTTTCTTTCTCCCTTTTTATTAAAAAAAAAAAACATTTCTGCCTTAGGGACTATTTCACAACATTTATTTTACCTGAAATTTTGCTAAAAAAATACCCCGCGAATTAAAATCAACATTTTTTTATAATCTTATTGACCAAGCATTCTTATTAACTTACAGTTGAAACACATGCTTATATTTTAAAGTCGCAAGGAATTCAAATGCTTTTAGGTTTTTTAAATTAAACGAACAACTGTCAGTATTTTTACGAACCGAACTTGCTTGTCCAATCAATTTTCAACCATATGTAGAAGTCTAAGTTTAAATTAGTTTTTAATGATATTTTCAAAAGAATGAGCAATATTGGCTACAACTAACTACATTGTCTGGCATTTCGCGGTCTTACTCGAAAAGAAAACTTTCATCAAGTGACACATGTTGTTCAGCAATTGTGACATGATTGCGAAATGTCATATTACTTAACGAGATTAAACTTCATTCAGTTATGCGGTATACTATGTAAATAAGCTATGTTAAACATTACTCAAAACAATTAACGAAAATAAATGTACCTTCATTTCAACATGGGAAACCTTTTTATACCATGAACAAAAATATATTGGCAGTATTCAAACAATAAACACAGGATTAAGAAAGGATGAACCTCACTACTAACGTTTCGGTTTGGTCAATAGAGTCTCTGGCACTTATTTTCTTACCAGCTAATGAATAACGCTAAAATCCATTGTTAAAAAATGTAATTTACAATATTCTCCATCTTTCCTAGAATTGTTATCTTACTTCTGGTTCCCCTATGTTATGCATTCGCTATTCCTAATAAGTAATTAAACGCGGTTTTGTTTACGATACATCAACTTCTTCAAGCACACAAACTTATCTATCTATGCAACATAAGTGAGGGCCTAAAGAGAGAAGCTTTCTATTAGTTAAAAACACTTAAATATTTTAAATTGGATAAACATCAGTAAAAAACTCAAATATAGATTCGTGCATCTGTCAGTATTAAACTTCCTTTTCAATCAGACAGGGTCGAAACTGACATCATCCGTCAAAACAACAATCAAAACCATTTCCGCCATTTTGCCCAACAGTTGTGCCCACCTTTTCGGAAAACCCTGCCTCCTAAATGACAATGCTGATGATGCATTCCCTCGCTTTCGCCATCCGTGTGCGAGAGAATCGGCATTTTGTCCTGTCAGAATGCCTCTGATTCTCTGTCAGTTCTCATCGCGGGAGGATTTATTGTTCGGTTGTTCCAAGCTGTGTGATGAGACAATAATGGATAAAAGTGGAAGATGAATTGCAGTTATGAGGATCTGTTCAGAGTTGCAGTGCATCTGTTGTTCTCCGTTCAATGGAGGAATATAATTTAATCTTGACTTGCATCAAATATATATTGTAATAGTTCCGAGCTTGATTTACAGACAAAAGACTTTCGAAAGTCCTCCACGGTATCTTTGCTTAAAATACCACATTTGAGTTAAATCTAAGCTCTCTTTAATCTTTATGTTTTGTATCTGCTATGTGTCTGTCAATAGATCAGTGTTTCTTGATACTGCCGAAGACAAATGTGTAGTTTAGCTTCGTCCTCGCTCATCAATTGTTTCTTCTTGACTCTCCTGTTTACTCTTTGCTTGAAAATTTCATTGTTATTCTATTAGTTTCAAACCCAACAATTATATCAATATCCATATTTTGTGTCTCTCTGCATATTTAACGTATTAACGTAGCATCACGTCAATCTAGACAGCTTAAAAACTGCGTTTCCTTCCCGAAAAGACATGCAAATATCCGATTTAAAAGGAATGGAAGTTTGAACCTGACAAAACAAAAACACGCTTTTTGAAAATAAAATGAATGGAAGCTCGTTAGCTCCTTATTGGAATACATCTTAATGCTAAAGCAAAATATATTTCAGCTGTATAGATTTTTTCTAATATCGGCCATTTTTCACGATAACATTTCAATTTTTTAACCTTAAAACAAAGTCAACTTTACATATTAAGGATCCCAATTAGCGCAAAGTAAGATCAACAATTAGTGGCTTTGATTTACAGGGGTTTTTTATAGGGACAAATCTTCACATCCAGAAGTAACGATTTAAACATTTCCTATTGTTTGAACACATGTTATGAGCTTATCGATTTTTTTTTTCTAATTTCTATTGATTTTTTTTCTCAGTATTTATTTGACATTGAATTGCAGTTTCGTGTTTATTATGCACTCAGCAGCATGGAATACGAAACTAGAAGAGTTGGAGGTAAAAATCCTGTGATAAAGCGAAGGGAGCCGAAGAAAAACTGGTAGCTAATGTAAAATTAGAATACCAGCGAGCGACCGCACTTCGTACGGTACAACTCATAAAATTTAAGATCACGAGTTGTACCGTTCAAGCCGAGTAGGCAAGTTGGCAGTGTATTGCATGTTCCTGCCTTAGCCCTTGCTTAGGGGCAGTTAATCACTGCTTTACATTTGTTTTACTTATAGAAAGTGTTTTTTTTTAATATGCTTTTATTAGTTTCACTTGTAGGTTTGTACGTAACTCTGAATAAAAAATAAAATTCACGTTCTTTGCAAATATAAAATTAATATATTTAATACTATTATTAACACTAAAGGCTAAACTATATTACGTGGTGATGTACGAGTATTTCAAGTTTTTCAGTTGTTTTATGTAACACTGAATAAATATAAAATTCACGTTCTTTTCAAAATAAAAGTAACATATTGTTTAATATAATTAATACTAAAGGACGAACTATATTATATAAACTACATTACTTATATTACATGTTGATGTATTTATAATAAGAGCAACTAAAAGCGTATTTTTTAGTTTTAAAAACTAAATTTAAAGATTATTTTTACTAACCAAATCGCAATCAAAAATACTATGCTTTTCCTAATTTAAGAAGAGAGTTTAAATGGTGCAATAACAAAAAGAAACTAGTTAAGGACATCAAGGCTTACACTCATAGAGCATGTACGCATTCACACGCATTAACAATCTTACAATAAGTGATTTGCTTCAGAAAAAAAAAAACATTCCCTAGTCTCAATATCTAAGAAACGTTTTTGTGCACAAATTACGTATTTCCTAATCTTCTTCGAGGGCTAAGATTAGAGGGAGATAAGGCTGCATTAGGAAATAGTCTTAGGGTGCATTTTGAATGGAAAAAAGGAAAAAGAAAGTCAAGCTATTCAGCGATAGATTAGTTCACTCTTGATCAGGGCAGCTTTATGCAGTCGACAGCGTTACCATGGTTCAGTAACAATGTTAAGGGAGATTGAGGCAGTTAGAGTGGAAATTCTTACTAATTTATTTTGAATGAATTATCATCTGAGCTATTTACTTATTCTATTTATTTAACCGAAGAAAATTAGGAAGTGTTTGTAACAGAAAAAAAAGCGAGAAAAAGTCATGCTAGTCAGCAACAGATTAAAATCAGCTAGTATCAGTTTTTCACAAAACAGCTTTAACCCTCGTGGGTTCCTTGGGGTCATATGTGACCCCAATGTAATTTCTGTTTAATATATCGCACCCTTGCTACAAAAGTGCCACAACTCAAAAAACTACGTTTTCCAGGAATTGCAAAAAACTGTTCGCGTGCTGACTATAGGCACATTTTAGTATTTTTGAATTTGTCAATATGAAGACCGATACATCTCAAACTATGATCGTTAGTTACTCTACGACGGCTGGACGACAACTCAAGATGTGGCATTTCACTGGAAGGGATCCTATGCATCTTAATAACAACAAAACGCCATAACTGCCCTCTGGCGGCTGATTTTTCAATGCAACTTCTGGCTCTTTTGAAGATTGGTAGAGACTTGTAAACTAAGTCTAATGACGGACATAACTCAAAAATTACAATTTTTGAGTTGTGGCACTTTTGTAGCAAGGGTGGGATATCTTGTTAAGGGGTTACAGTACCTTTCTAACAAATTTCTTTAATTTAAGTGAAAAAGTTAATTCTTTGAAATATTTGTTTCTGCACTTGTTTAAAAATCAATAATTTATTTTCAAACATCAAAAATTTTGAAAACTTTTTTTGAAAATTTGAAAAATGTAAGAAAATTTCAGTTTTTTTAAAACCCTAAGGCTTTTTTGTTTCTGCACTAATTTCAAAATTTCTTTTTGCGAAATGATCACAAGGAAAACCTCAACAAATCTGTGCATTCATTTTCTTATAGTTTGATTAGAAAATATTTTGTGACCTTTTATGTAAAAAAATCTTAGAAAATTTTGTTCTTCGAGGTTTAACAAACTCTAAAAATTTTTGTAATTTATAAAACGCTTATTCAATGCACAGTTTTGTTAAATATATTATCCTGAATGCAAAAAATATTGCTTTAAAGTTATATCTTTAATAGAAAAAATTCCTTAGCATTTCTAGTAACATAGAAACACTAAAAACTGATCACCGAGAAAAAGCACTTTAAAGTTTGGCTTTTCCATTATAACACATAGCATGTATGCCATAAAGTCACTCATAACTTTTTAAATAATTTAGCTAGAACAATGCTGTTTTTTTCTGAGTGTTTTAAATAACTTTTACTTTTGAAATAAGCAATAAAATTTTTTTTGGTCTTTTGGTCATTTTTGAGGTACTGTAACCCCTTAATCAACCATTTGTTTTTAATAGCATTTTGTGACTTTTATTCTTCTAGTTTTCTATTCAAAATAGTGCTATTATTGTGTTTTATTTTTCCCGAATTGCATTTTTTGCACACAAGACCCTAGGGGTCACTTCCCCAGAATGCCAAAAAAAGAGGACGTTGCAACTTTTGTCCAAGAGAACTGGACAGAAAATGCATCGAAAAATGTCATAAGTGTTTGAAATTCACTTGCAAAAAATCATGTTTTTTTCAGGTCTGTAACAGTTGTAAATAAATCTACAGTTATTGTAAGTTTTGCTCTAAAATTTTCATTTTTAATGCATAAACTAAATTTTACTTTGATTGTGTCTTTTTATTTTTATTTTTTTAGCATTAAAAAGTGTGTGAACTTAAATAATGCATGTAACATTCAATAATCATAATAAATTAATTAAAGGAAGCATTGGGGTCGTTTATAACCCCAAGGGTCTTGAGTATAACTGGAATGGGAGGGACCTACGAGGGTTAAAAGACTAGAAATGTGTAACTTCTTGTTTAATTTTATGATATTAATGAAGAACAGGGTCTTTGCTACTGTATAACGCAGTTAAATTTTGAAGATTTTCAGAAAAAAATATTGAAATAATAGCATTTTCTCCGTAACGACCGTATCCCTTACCATCGAAACTCCTTTAACTACTTTTAAATAACTTTAACTGAGCATACTGATAAATTTAAATTTTGAATAGAGGAATTATATATAAAAATATTACTAATGCGTGTTGAACTTGTGTATTAACACTAGTTCATCAACGAAACCCCGATGGTAACAGGTTTCGATGGTAAAGCCGCGTCGTATCTCGTAAGGTACTTCCGTTACGGAGCCAAAATACCATTTCATAAATACTGCTTCTGGAAATCTCAAAATCTAACTGCATTTTGCAAAACTAGAGTCCATGTTCTCCAAAAAAGAATCATGCAACGATGCAACGACTTAACATATTTAGAGCCTCTGCAGGTTATTTTGTGCAGCACTCGATGTTTTTTTTTTTTTTTTTTTTTTTTTTTTTTTTTTTTTTTTTTTTTTTTTTTTTTTCAAAATGTAATTGCCCTTCAGTATTAAAGAGGACAGCTTTTTGCTATCGAGAATTTTGCAATACCAATATTAAAGCAGATTAGGACATTTAGAATTGAAACCATAATGCAATTTTTTTGATTGAATTATTTGAATAATTAATTTACTTGATTAAAACAAACTAGCAGCTGTTTTGAACAGAATTGAAGGTAAAAGAAAACCATGATAGTTAGCAGTCGATTTCTTAGTCTTTAGAAAGGCAGTTTTATGCAGTCAAAAGATGTAAAATTTTTCAATTAAAATATTGGGGAACATTGGGGCACTTAAAACAAATTCTAAGATCTGTAGGAGAATAAATTTTTATTCGAGTGAATATTCAAATATTTCCTAATATGAGTAAGTAAATTAGGGGATATTTTAAATAGAAAAAAAAAGGAAAAAAAAGTGACATTTTTCTGCAGCAGATTGCTTCAGCCATTGGCAAAAAGTTCAGTGCATTTGAGCAACTAGACATAGTTTAATAACACTACTGAAGACGGTCGTTGCAAATTAAATGGACTTATTATTTAACTGATTTTTTTTAAATCAATAGAAAGGCGCAAATACTTATTTTAATTGTTTTTAATACAAAATTGAGTATTACTAGCAATTTTGTATTGAATTTCACGTTTTTAAAGTTAATTTGTTGCATTCGAAAATAAGAGAAGCATACAGTGCCCAAATTCGATATAAAAGATATAAATAAAAACATTTTATTTTCTTCTTGAAAAATTGTTTTGCCATAAAAAAAGTTTTTGCCATAAAAGATTGCAGTTTTTGCATTCTTCCATTTATTTTATTTTATTTCATCGCAAAATCATTTTTTCAAGTTTCGAGCTTGCGTTATGCTTAACCTTAGTTGATTGCTCTAATAATAACTTTCAAAAAAGTTTAACATTTTGATTAATATTTTATTCACACGAAAAGTACATTACTAAATCACAACAGTGTAAAAGTTAAACCATAATACATAAAGTGATCATGAAAAAATACAAAATGAGCTAAAAAATTTGAGTAATGAATTTATTGTTTGAAGCATTTTATCTCATAAATTGAAAAATATTTGTTCCATAAAAGAGTGTCTTTTTAGATCAACTATTAATATCGACTAGACATTTTTAAAAATTCAGTAAAATACAAAAAGATTTTTTGCTTACCAAATGAAATATTAAGTAAATGGATAAAACTGAAGATAAAAAAAATCAGATGCAAAATAATTTATTACCAAGAAAAAGAGTCAAATACGCAAAGGTTTATCAACGTCTATCAAAAAATAAATAAACTAACGAGAACAAAGAAAGCAGTTGATCAAGTGACGTACTAATTACCAATGGCGAAAAAAAAAAAGAATGAGAGTAGCCGAATCACAACAAAGGAAAATCAATAATCAATCTTTACTACCGTCCAATAAAAAATAAATAATAATAACAATAAAATTCACATTAATGCCTACTCGAGATTTTCATGCTCACCTTACGCGAAAAATATGATACAACGAACGTAATACAAAAATATTCTTACATAAATAGTTCACTTCCAAAAAAAAAAGAGCTCAAATTACACAAGAACTTAAGTTATATCGAAAGACTTTCTACCCCGAAAGTGTCCCCAAATCCCAATGGTGAAAGTTGCGTTGTGTTCCAAGAAAGTCGAGAATTTGCAAGCATCATTTAACATTCCGCCAGTCGTTTATAGGTTTAACTTTCCTCACTTCTTCTGGGAATCTCCAAGGTTCTTACAGAAGAAAAATTATTTTGAACATTTCACTCACTGGGGTTCCTCTCGCTCTTTCTGAGCCTTAAATGGGTTTGGCCGTAAGAAATGATTTTCAGGTTTCATGAGACACTTTTTGCTAAGATTTTAAGAAAGAATTTTGCTGCGATTTTTCTTAATTGCGGAAGAGGAAACAAAATGTATGTGAAAGTATTTTCTGAAACCCAATAAGCGTTGAAATGGGCAGTTATTTACAGGAACTTTCGTCAAGGACCAAACGAGACTACCCAACATAAGCATTCTAGCATCTGATCAATATTGTCTTAGTTGCCAAAAACTGAAAATGTATATCAATAATACATTTTATGCATTTAATTCTGATTTCTTAAAAGTAAATATGCCTTTCTCAACAGAAAAGTTTGTTCGAATTGGACTCTTCACTCAAAAGTTATTGGGGGGGGGGGGACTGGTTGTCTGTGAAAGGTTCAAATCTAAAATAAAAATTGTAGACATTGAAAGTTCAAATAGGGAGTTATTTCTCATCGCCGGAGATCTTTCGAACAAGAAAAAAAAAAGTTTTTTCAGATCACACTGTCTATTCAAAAGTTATTAGGGGGAACAGGTCATTTGAACGGTTCGAATTTTAACGAAAAACTGCTCAAGCAGAAAGTTCAAATACGGGAATGATGTCTTCTTGCCGAGATCTTTCGAACAAAATAAAGTTTGTTCAAATCGAATTGTTTATTCAAAAGCTATTATGGGGGGACAGACAGGCCGACAGACACACATACTCCTCATTTCAAAACTTTACCTTCCAAATTTTTAATTTTTCGATATTTGTTTAATTATTTTATTTCTTTTTGCCTTTATTTTTTACTTAGCGGTATTTTGTGATATAGTAATCTACTTTTAATACAGTTTTTAGTTTTCATTTACTTTAACGAGAAAATAGGTTAGAATACGTACAATAGTAATTATTTTACCATCAACTTCAATGTTGACCACTTTTCACAGTATAAGGTTAGTGCACCAAAAGACCCCCCCCCCCCACACACACACACCCATATTTTCTATGTAGGATAGTAAAACTTTGTTACATTGTGATTTTATCTTGATCAAAAAATCTAACTGATGACAAAGCGTTATCAACAAGCGGTTTTTTGACCACAAGCGAAAGTAAAACAACAGTTATTATAAAGAGTCGTGAAAATATTAGGACTCCTATGTCATTTTAAAGCAACGAATCTGGTAGAGATTATAATCCAATACTGCATATGCTGCACATGTACGAAATGTATGCAGGAGGGACCAAAAGCATTTAAATTAACGACGATACTCCGACTTTATTATGATATTTACGCAATTTTAATGCAAAAAAACCACTATAAACAAGTAACAAACAACTAAGTTTAAAAGTAAAAGCAAAATCAAGAACGTTTAAAACATGTCTTTGAAAAATATTGCAGACATGCGTTTCGGAGTTGAAGCTTTTTTTTTTTTTTTTTTTCCAGTCAATTATACATGAGCTTACGGGAATCTAAAAGCATCCGAAAGACCAACTTTTGTCAAAATGTACATGATTCTTATCGGGAAATAGTGATAAGCTATTCATGCATAAATTTATTACTTAAAATAACCACAAATTACACACCATTTGACAACATTTCTGAAAATGTTATATTCCCTTATGCATGAGTAATTGTACACGCAAAGTTAAACTTCAAGTCTTTCTTGTTATTACAATTGATATTAAAATGGGAATTACTAATACCTAATGAATTTTTCATGACATAACTACAGAAATGTCAAGCAAATAACAGGCGAATTATTAAATAAAACATGCGAAATTATTGGGGCACATAGTTATGACTTTCATAGTTTAAGAATCTAAATATTGCTGATAGAAAAATATTTTGTTTGGAACCAATACAAACAAAATCTATTTTCAATTTATTATTACAGCATTGCAGTCACTTTTGCTTTCTTTAAAACTTTGAATTTTGTCATTTTTATTTTTTTTTTCTTTTTTTTTTTTTTTTTTGCTTTTGATGATACTTAATTTTGGATTCCTTTAAACAGTATTTCGACTTCAATTAGAGTTTAGTTTTCTCGCTCCAACACATTTCTGGTGATTGTGGAAAACTTTCATTCGATTATTAATATTATGACGTAGAAAGAACTCATGAAATTTCATTCTTAGGAAGACTTTTATAACTTTAAAACTACGTTGAACAATTATTGTTCCTTTAGTTATTATTATTTTTTAGAGTTAGTAACAGTCAAGATATTATATACACTTTACTGCAAAACAATTTGAACCAGATTATAATAGCTCTTTTTTATTGTAGTGCATGCTTTAAAAAAGGCTTAACAACCAATGAGCCCACAGCTATAACTTTTTATTCCATAGTGTAATATATATACATTTTTGTCGCTTTATGTTACTTTTTTACATCTATTTTTGTAATTACCTATAATCTGGGAAATGAAACTAATGAATAAGTGATGCTTTTAAATACGTTGCAGTGGATGTTTTATGCGTTTGAATTGAGCAAATTTTTTTAGATCCAAAAATATTTAAAAAAATGTTTAAACTGTTTGAGTCAAGAATATTTTTTAAAAAAAATCTCGAACTTTAAGACAAGATTTTAATTAAATTTTGATCCTCAAACTGCCAAGAGATTAAGAAAAATTAATTTAAAAAGTACTGAAACGTACACTATAATATTTAGAAACTATGTGGACATAAGAAGCTTGAAGGAAACAATTTTGAGCCAGTTTCCAGAAAAGTACGTCTGAAATATTTCCTCCGAAAGTTTTCGAAACCTTTTCTTCCAGAATATGCCCAATTTCTCTATATTTTTCTTCCCCTAAGAAAATATACGTTCCATGGAGGCTCTTTCTGAAGATTTATCTTGCTTGAATTTTAGTTCAAGAATTGTAGCGAACCTTCAAACGCGCTTTCTTGTCTGGAGATCTTTGTGACTTAATATTTCTTTGCTCCTTTTTTTCGGATCTCATGTCCGTTTAGGGAAGAATTTGAGAAAATATTGTATAGACACAAGTTTGCATGAGCATACTTTCAAGAAAGGGTCAATCTTTTTAGTTTTACTATATTTGTTTACTGAAAAAGTAGAACTATAGACACTCTTAAATTTTAAGCAACACAGGTAACTCATGAAATATACGTACAACGAGAAAAAGGAAAGTAAACTAAAATTACATACCCTGCAAAAAAAGCTGTTGTTTTTTAGTATTATGCTGGAAGTAGAGGTTCCAATTTAAAACTGTAAATGCACAGAAATAAACTGTAAAAATAGCTATTTTACAGTTTATTACTGCAAAACTAGCAATTTTACAGTTTATTGCTATAAAATTAGCCATTTTACCATAAAATTAGCTGTATTATACTGTCAAAACAACAGTATAATACTGGCAGCAGAGGTTCCAGTTTAAAACTGTAAAATGCACCGTAATATAATGTGAAACTAGCAATTTGGCAGTCTATTACTGTAAACTAGCAATTTTACAGTTTACCACTGTAAAATTAGCAATCTTACAGTTTATAAACGTAAAATTTCTATAAAATTAGCGGTATTATACTGTAAAACACCTATTTTTTTACAGTGTACAACTTGCAAATAGGATCTAGCACATTTTATTCTTCTTTAATGTCATTACTTGTCTTTATTTTTTAGAGCGACTATGCTTATTAACTTCATACTAGGGCTGCGACATCGATGTCGATGTTTTGGAAACATCGATGTTTTTGCTAAAACATCGATGTTTTTACCATCGATATTTGAGGGTCGATGTTTTCCCAACATCGATGTTTTGGGTTCGATGTTTTTTTTTGATGTCGATGTTTTATAACCCAGTAAAAAAAGCTTGATAAAAATATGCGATATGCAGATATTAAGAAGTTTTCATCCTTAATCAGAAGTTTCAGTATTAAGCTCATTAGAAAATATTTTCTATGATTATTCTCGATGTTTTGCTCTCGATGTTTCTAAAACATCTCTAATTTGCTTCGTCATTTTTTTTAATTCTTTTGTTTCATTTTTATTCTTTATGCAAATGATTTCTATTTCAGCAAAAAAAAATCATCAAGATATGCTGCCAAAAGTTACATCATTAATCAGCCGTTACACTATCAATCTCGTTAAAAGACGTTTTTGATAGTTACCATCGATGCTTTAAGATCGATGTCTTTTACTGATCACTGTTTCGCGTTCGATGTTTTTTTTTCTTTCGATGTCTGTTTTACACTTCAACAAAAAGCAATAAAAATATGCAGTAAAAAAGATTTATCTCCATATATTATTTCTCTAAGCCGAATCCTATACCCGGTCGAAACTCGCTCATTTCTTTATCGAATTGCATGAAAATTTATGATTTTGAAGCTTATCCCGCGGGCTATTGACGAAAATTAGACCCACCCTCTAAAAAGTGTCGGTTCGTTTTTTATTCGAACTTCAATTTTTGGGCACAAAATTGACTCTATCTGGCGAAATAATTGTCGTATCGTCTCCATTTTGATTTCATTCGAAAGATTAAAAAAAATGCGTTCTTTAGAACGTTTCTCCGCTAGCGCCGCGTAACGAGAATCTCGAAAATCCACGTTTAAGCGACTTATAAGCGATTGAAGTTTGAAAAAGTTAAATTTTTTGCTCAACTGTTAAAATCGTTATACCATTGTTGTTCAAATCAATTTTAAATGCGACATTTCAAGCCAAGGCTTAGCTCGGTAAACCTTAATTGTAACTTTTATTGTTTCAAAATACTATGGTAGTTTTGCGATAACGTTAGTATTTAGTTTAGTAGTAACCTTGGGTATTTGATTTTAATATAGGGTATCACTTTGGTAGTAGTTGTAAAAGTGAACGTGTCTTTGATCTCTTTGAAAAGTTATCAGAACGACGGCAGTTGATGGCGATGTTGTGCAAACGTACAAGATTTTACAATGCAAAGGAACAGGGTACCAACAGGCCGACTAACAGGAAGGTATCTACTACCTAAACAGTATTAGACAAATCAACAATGCTTTGGCGTTCGCTTCAGTCAAAGTGGACTCAGTTAACATTCCTGGCATAGGTCCATATTGTTTTAAACTACATGGTCAAGTGTACCATATGATCGGGAACTTGCAACCTCCGGCAGGGACTACACCAACTTACGCTGGACTTTTCTTTATAGATTTCGATACTGGGCAGATAATGAAGCCAATAAAAATTGTCGTATTAAATTTTAAGTTTAGAGTTTTTTTTTTTTTTTTTTTTTTTTTTTTTTTTTTTTTTTTTTTTTGCGGAATTCCGCACGGGTCACCTAGTCTTACTGTATTACTCTACATTTAAATGTGTAAGTAATTTTTATAAAAAAAGATCGATGTTTTTTGGTCGATGTATCAATACCATCGATGTCTTAATTTCAAAACATCGATGTCTTGAAACATCGATGTTTTGCCTTCGATGTCGCACCCCTACTTCATACCAATAATAGTGTTTTAACGCTGTACTAAATATAATGAGTTGAAGGCCTCTGTGGTGCAGGTGGGTTGATGGTGACTACAGCTCCTGACAAAAAAGGCTAGGGTTCACTGTAATCAAAAACAGAGGGAATGGAAATCAACAACCTGGTACAGAAGGAATTGTCGACGATTGCTATAAGACGGACAACAAGAATTGATAGTTACTGTAGAAGCAGACAAAAACGGTTGAATGTACTACTGATGCAGACAGATGGTGTGAGTGGTTAGTAGATTTAGGTTTTGAAGAACGTGAAGTCAATGACTGGTACCAAGATACAGTACGTATGTGAAAGCCGTTCCTAGCACTTGCGAACCATTCCACTTAAAAAAGGGGTGATGGGTTGTGAGTGGGAACTCTCTGAACTTTTCAATTTAAAACTTGCATTTGCTGCTCTTTTGAGATATTCAAATAAACTATGTATTTGAAATTAACATCGTTCTACGTTGTTTGATACGGTTCAAAATGCTTCTTAATATTTTTCCCCTTATTGTTATCTTACCTATCACCCCTATTTTGGCAAGATCAAAAAAGACCTGAAGCATGAGTAAATACGCGGGAATTTTTACCAGGAAGATCAGACACTAAGAGTCAATGATTACTACGTTTACACAGAACAGGGCCAGGGGGAGCCAGTCAAAAGCGATTGAGTTCACATATGGAGTTGATTGCTACATAGGTTACAGGCAGAAGTTCGGTCATGAAAGGCATCTGAAGAAAGTGCCTAAGAGCAAGTTTGGGGTAGACTGCTTTACACGAAGATTTACATGAAATGAATCGCCCATTCGCATACAGTTTTTTGCGATCAAACTACTTGGGAAAGCATACGAAACAATTATTGTATCTGCTTAGTGTATTTAGAGCTATATTCCTACATTTACGTCTAGGGTCGTGGTTTCCTGATCGGTTAGGCGTCGAATTCGTAACCGAAGGGTCCTGGGTTCAATGCCAGTCAGTAAAAAATGAACCGTGTTTGCTAATGGTGACTTGGGCACGTAAAATATGTACGTGGTCACAAAGTCCTTCAAGATGCCATTCAAAATTAATCCTTCTCGGGGTACTGGACTAAAGGCTACTCGGCTCCTGATCTGGATCAAAAAAACAAAGCGCTCTTCAGGGCCCAGTTTAAGTAGAGGTAAAAATGTTATCCTGGTTGCACGTGTGACACATCATAGCCAAATTTTATGTGATAACGCTAATATAATTTGATACGGTGAGTAAATAACAGATTAAAACGAATTTAAAGTGTAAAACTAGCAACAAATATAAATGTAATAACATTAAAAGCAAGTAGAATGGCCCGAAGTAATTCTTAATGAAAAATAAACAAATATTAATTTTGTGAAAAAACTATTCACGACAATTTTTTATTTTTGGTGACAGTTTGATTAAGGCAAATCCTATGCAACTTCCTTTTTTTGAAATTAAAATAGGATCTAAAATATTTTACATTAAATGATCAGGGATCACACCAGGGTATGAGCATTCATTGACCATGTCTGGGGGAATTAAAAAAAAACTTTTTTGTGTGTGTGTGTCAGGTTATATATTTTTAGATGAACAGTAATTGATGAAGAAAACGTTAGATCAAATAAATAAACCCTCAAGCCTCAGCTAAGCAGCGCGCAACATGATATTTTGAGAGAATAAACTTAACACACAATCTCTGCCTGACTTTGAATACCATTTATTAACTTTTTGTTCCTTTTGTTCATATTTATTAATCTTTTACAGTGTTTCGAGAAAAAAAACCATTTGCAGCCATCTAAAGAAGCTAGAATTATGAATTCACTCTCTTTTTCTGATCATATTTTCAACAAGAAGTAAGCCCTGTCACAATTACCCATGTAATCAATAGCCATCTCATCAGTGAGGGGCAGCATTCCCATCTATAAGTGGCACATTAGGAAAAACATAAAACATTAATATAGCGGAAAATAAATAGTATATTAGACAAAAGTAAAAATTTTCGTTGAAAGAAAATATTCCTTAATGATCAAATAAAACCAAATTTACCCAATTAATGCTCAATGGGCACTCAAATTTACATTCAGAGTTTAAGCAGAAATATAATTTGTGCATTTTGTAAAAAAAAAAAAAATGGAGCCAACCTTGTACGAGACTAAACTTCATTTTTAGCCTCAACCTGAGTTTAATAAAGTTACAATGGAATATAAATGAAAATATCTCGCTTGCTATTTGACAAATAAATACTAAACGGAAAACTAAATAAAAAACACAGAAACATGGGATTCAACATTTTTCTTTTCTACTTTTGCTGATAACTCTCTTATCACATATACGAAAAAATACACAAGCTAAAACACCCTTTTTAACAGATTAAACACAATTGTTTTCCCAGCCCGTTTCATGAGGAACTGTAACAAGCATCCCGAAAAATAAAGCCTTCTAAATGACAATACTAATGATACGTCTTCCTGCTTTTGACATCCTTATGTGCAAGAATCGGTATTTTGTTCTGTCAGAATGTTTCTAATTCACTGTCAGGTCTTGTCTTGGAAGATTCATTCTCATGTTCTTTTACTTAAGGAGAATCTGTGCCGAAGCAACAAAGGATAAGGGAAGATAAATTGCGCTCATAAAGGGGTTTGCTGAGAATTTCCATATGATGAGTCGGCTGCCATTTATTTTAATGGGAACTGAGAAATGAAATTCAATGGTAATCCGACAAACAATGTTAATATGACGAAACAGAATTGGGAGAATTTTGTAGCTTTTCCTTTAGGCGATATTACCACTTGTTTTGTCGGTCCTTGTTGGGAAGAAATTAGAGAACACTTTAATGATAAAAAATATTTTAATGTTAAATTTTCGTTTTAATTTACTTGGAGATGAGATCTTAAACATATACATTTATAAGAGGAAAACTGGTACAGAAATGATTTTTTTACCATCTTAAATAATTTTTAACTGAGAGACATCACACGGGGCACAAAATCATCCCATTTTAATCCAAACAAATGTCGCCAGGTAAATATTTCTCTGTAATCAATCACCCTTTCAATATCCTCCTATCTGGCATTTTCTTAAGAATTTTTTTTCTTGCAATAAAGTTGTTTGTGCCGATTTATCTGCTCTCTTACGATATTTTATTTATTTATTTTTTTAAATTTACATTTTGTTTTATTTTACACTGACAAAATAAAGTGTTATTTTTACAGTGAAATACTGACAGCAAAGATTCCAGCTTAATACTGTAAAATGCACAACATTAAGCTGTAAAATTAGGAATTTTAGTTTATTACTGTAAAGGATTAATTTCACAGTTTATTACCACATAACTAGCTATATTATACTGTAAAAACAACATTATAATACTGGCAGGAGAAGTTCCAGTTTGAAATTGTAAAATGCATAGTATAAACTGCAAAATTAGGAATTTTACACAGGCCCGTCCTTTGGGGGGGGTGTCAATTGCCCCCCCCCCCTGACTTTGAGAAATCAATGTATTTACATATAAGTGAGCATGGTTTTTGTTGTTTTCTGGTGAAGTTGTATTGTGTTTTTACTCCCTCCCCCCCTGGAAAAACTTGAAATGACAGCCCTGATTTTACAGTTTATTACCACAAAACTAGCTATATTATACCGTAAAAACAGCAGTATAATACTGGCAGCAAAAGTTCCAGTTTAAAACTGTAAAATGCACAGTAATAAACTGTAAAATTAGCAATTTTACAGTTTGTTACTGTAAAGAAAGCATTTTTTACAATTTGTTACTGTAAAATTAGCTGTATTATACTAAAAAAACATTATCTATTTTTCACAGTGTACTTAATTTTTTTACTGAGCAAAAGAAATATAAACCTTGAAGAATAGTGTACGTTACCATATATGAATTTAAAAGGAAGTATGACAAAAAAAAATTCCGACTGAGTTAACTTTGTTGCAAAAAATATGCACGTTTTGTTGGGAAAATTTCATTTTCCTTCTTCTGCGAAGTTAAGCTCCCAGACGGAAAAATTTAGTTGATCAAAAGTAAAAAGAATCATATTTTTACAAGCCTTTTTGAGAGTGTGTGCGAGTGCATAAAGTAATCTCAACCAGAAAAAAAAACAAAGTTTTTTTGTTTCTTTCTTATTTCTCTCCTTAAACAGACAAAAACGACTTGCACAACAAGAAATCCTTTTGCAGAAGTGCAAGAGTTTTTTATCAAAAATATGAAAAGCAAATTAGGAATTTCTTCATTCTCTTTGGGATTTAGTTACAACATACTTTGTAATTAAGTGCAGCTAACAGCCATTACTTTTGAGAGTTTTGGTTACTGTTTAAAAAAGAAAATTATCTATCTAAAATAGAGAATTAGTTAACTGAATACTTGAAAAAAAAATACTATTAGTTTTTCAATGGCAGAAAAAAAGGAAGTTTAAAATTTGTGTCTGTAAAATTTATTGTTCTATTTATTGTAGCAATTTTTAACAAAAATCGCAGAAGTAAGATATTATATATCTTAGTATTACTACGACAGTTTAAAAACTTAAAGGAAAGAAACGAGAGTAAATTAGCTGGTGTTTTAAATATTTTATATGTATTTTACTTCTAATGTGTGTCTTTATAATACATTTTTTTTTCCTTTCCTTTGCTTTTTGAAAATTTTTGGATTTTTCCTTAAAGTTTTAGAGCAAAATATTTACAACAAAGTGTATTTAGTACTAGTTAACATGCTTGCACAAAATACTTTAAGAAAAATAAAGTGTTATTAATTAGTTAGTTTAATTTACTAAAAAATTTCAATGTTTTAAAACATTGCTTTATTTACTTTAAAAGTACATAAAAAAGATGTATTTACTACAAGTTTTTATTCTTTCAGTAAATTTGATCAATTCTTTTCCTCATTCATTTAGAGTGATCAACATAAAAACCTTGCTTTTACTTTAACTGTTTGTCTTAACAATGGAAAAAAATTGTGTTTGGTTCAAACCCAGGAATTTGTCGATAATTAATTACATCGCAAAAAATTGTTGCAACTCAAAGTCTGCTTAAGCTAAACCACAATTAAGAGGTTAAAAAATGAAGTAAATATTTAGAAAATAGCACGAAGTTTTTTTTTTTTTTTTTTAGCTTAAACACAATGACGGTAATATGTTCCAAAAAAAAAAAGAAAAACACACAATTAGTAAATAGGAGTTTTAAACTTTATATTTTGCATAATATTTGCAAAAGTCAAAAGTGATTTTTTTTTTCCAATTTTTTAATCTTCTTATCTTTTTTAACTATTTAAACTGAAAAGCACCAAATGTCACCACAAAAAATTGAAATACTAACCTACTTAAAGAGAGGTTTTGTATCAAAAAAAAATAGATCTTTTGCAGCAAGATAATTTTCGTAAAAGGGAACTTTTTAGTTTTAGTGAAAGTTGAAGCCATGAGAATTGCAACCATAAACTAGAAGAAAGAAATTGCTGCTCATTATATAAAGTGAGATTCTTAGGGCAACTGCTCTTTTGAAACTTATGTTATATTCGTTTCTTCTGAAAACGAAGCGTACTAGTTTCAATGACATCTATGTCGGATCGACGATAAATTGCTGCTAAGCGAACTGTACCCGATATAGTTACGGTATTAGATATCTATTGCACATCGTAAATTTTGACAAGATATATTTTATTGTCATCTACTCAAAATTATACTAGGCTGCTTAAGTACATACATTAAAACTGGTTATTTAGCCATTTCACATGAATCATCCATGTTAGTAAGAATGTTTCAAAAATAAAATAATGAGTATTCTGTTAATTATTGAATGAACCTGCATTTTATGTTATATTATTGATACCAATATGATCATTTACTGTTACTTAAACTAATATGCAATGAAATTAATGATGTCATTTGACATGAGTCATATTTGTATTTAAACAAGCAGTAATGAGAGTATTTATTATAAACTATGTAAAACGAGATTATTTTATATTATCCACGATAGAACTATATAATTTCATTCGTTTTCTAATGAAATTAAATACTCAGTATTTTTTTAATATTTTAACAATTATATACTAGTATTTCCATTGAAAGATAGGCAAACTAATATTTTATATTACTCATAAGAATGATTTAATATTAGTTAACTAATCTCGCGATAAAGTTATCAGTATCTAAGTACTAGCCGAAAATATTCTATAGAATAAACTGTCGATAATTAAGTTAATCACGTTTTTTGACAAACCAAATGACAATGCAATAAAATATTAAATACTAGGTGACCCGTGCGGAATTCCGCAAAAAAAAAAAAAAAAAATTTGTAAAATCTTGTACATTTGCACAACATCGCCATCAACTGCCGTCGTTTTGACAACTTTTCAAAGAGATCAAAGACACGTTCACTTTTACAACTACTACAAAAGTGATACCCTATTAAAATCAAATACCCAAGGCTACTAAACTAAATACTAACGTTATCGCAAAACTACCATAGTATTTTGAAACAATAAAAGTTACAATTAAGGTTTACCGAGCTAAGCCTTGGTTTGAAATGTCGCATTTAAAATTGATTTGAACAGTTGAGCAAAAAACTTAACTTTTTCAAACTTCAATCGCTTATAAGTCGCTAAAACGTGGATTTTCGAGATTCTCGTTACGCGGCGCTAGCGGAGAAACGTTCTAAAGAACGCATTTTTTTTAATCTTTCGAATGAAATCAAAATGGAGACGATACGACAATTATTTCGCTAGATAGAGTCAATTTTGTGCCAAAAAATTGAAGTTCGAATAAAAAACGAACCGACACTTTTCAGAGGGTGGGTCTAATTTTCGTCAATAGCCCGCGGGATAAGCTTCAAAATCATAAATTTTCTTGCAATTCGATAAAGAAATGAGCGAGTTTCGACCGGGTATAGGATTCGGCTTAGAGAAATAATATATGGAGATTTTATTACACCCTTCATCATATTTCCACACAACATAAAACAAATTGCTGATTTAGTTTGTTCAAGCTCATTATAACAAAAGTTCTTTTCATTCTGGTTTACAATCCTCACACATGAATAGACTTACTAAACTAACCCTATGAAGGAAAATGGTGCAATTCAAACCCATTTCGTCAACTGAACTATTCACACATCACCACTTAGCCTTATTTGAGTTAACATATATCTACCATTGGTGTATAAAAAGTATAGTAATACATTAATTATTTAATCTCAGAAAAAGGAAAATTATCTCAAAAGTTAGACATGAAGACATGTAGTAAATTTATTCGATGATTCCACTGTCGCCTTGTTCTTTCTGCACAGTACTTGTTGGAAATCGATTAAAACTCAACTCAGAAATCGAAATCCGTATCAATTAAAACTCATTGGTTATTAAAATAGCAATTTATTAACACAACTCAGAAATTATGCAGGTATCTATATACTACATATAACTGACATCAAAACTTAACTTGCAACTCCTCAGTAACTCAGTATTCCATGAAAAATCAAAAATTTTAAAATTACAACAATGCCAAACATAAACTCCAAGTATAAAACAAAGTGCAAGGCTTTGCAAACTCCAAGTATAAAATGAAATGCTAGGCTTTGCAGTTAACAATAATTACAGTTTCAACAGTACGTAAATAGCAGTTTTTGCAAAGTTGTTATAAATTGCAATTTCGGGTATGTGTGCGATGAATGTGATCTGTTTAAGACCTATTAGTCCGAGAGCCAGTAACAGACATATATGACCAAGTTCCTCTCAAGTGATAATTAGTAAAACGCAGCAGAAAATCGAACTATGAAGCCTCGTGAATGTCAGCTGATACTCGGTGGGGGGGATAAGCAGTCGGAACCTCCTACGCTTGAAGAAAAAAAAATATATTCACTCATTTCTTCTCGGCTAAAAATTTACCAGATGATAGCTTATATGTAACTATTGATAAATACAGGGTGTCCTCTCCAATCGTGGACCAATAGCTAATTTCTAAACCGTTAGAGATAAGCATAGAGTTTATTTAGGAAAAAATCTCCAAATTACGAAAGGAATTTTGGGTCCATTCAATGTTTTTCAAAAAATCAAATTCTGAAAGTGTTACGAAATTTAAATTTTTATACAGCCCCCCAGTCCTATCAATCATATTTAGTAAAACATTCTTGACACTGTAACTTTTAAAACTAAAAAAAATCACTCTTCTACCACAAAAATTGACGAATTATGACGTTTTGAAAAATCAAGATTTTGAAGGATTTCGCATACGGTCCCTTAAGTGATCTCTCGATGACGTCATGAAATAATGCAAAATCTTGATTTTTCAAAACGTCATAACTCGGTCAATTTTTGTGGTAGAGGAGTGATTTTTTTTTAGTTTTAAACGTTACAGTGTCGAGAATGTTTTACTAAATATGATTGATAGGACTGGGGGGCGAGAGAGGAAATGACGTATCTTTAATTATTCGGCATAGAACTCCTACATGAGTTTTAAGGTGAAACAAATATTCCATATCAATATTTTTTAAACTTATACTTATATAATCATATAATTTTAGATACATTCAAATATTTTAATAATCAATTTGCTTAGAATAAATTAACTAGTTACTTGATAAAAATTATTTATAAAAATATTATGACAAATTACAATACGAATGACAATGTTATTTAATAATATCTACAATAATAGTATTTCCAAATTTTAAAGTATAGTAATGTTATACACTAGGCACGTAATATTCTACTAAATAATGTACAGTATTGTATGATGCTTATAAAAATTGTAACCTAAGAAATAAAAGGAAAAAAATGAATATAGATACATACTGCAATCTTGCAGTCGGTGCATCTTCTGGTATTATTTTGCGATACTTTGTGGGCAAAGCCGTAAAACGTCTATAACACTCACTGTGGTACAGCTGAAAATTGTTTTTTTTTACTTCCTTTTACGTAGTAAAGGAAGTATTGTGATCACGAAAAAAATTTCACTCAAATTTCGGTCTAAATTTTGATTTTGCTCACCCCTGAATGAATGTCGCGTAGTTTTTTCGACCTGTCAGCACGTGCATATGTACCTAACAACATACAAACAGCCGAAAAATCAATTTCGACCACCCCCGAGTAATTTACGACGAGTTTTCTCGTGACGTCTGTATGTACGTATGTGCGGATGTATGTGCGTATGTGGCTCGCATAACTCAAAAACTATATGCCGTAGAAACTTCTAGCTTGGTATGTAGGCTCTGAGGGGGGTCTAGTTGTGCACCTCCCCTTGTGATTGCATTCGAATGTTCCCAAAGGGGTCTTTTACCCCTTTTTGGGGTAAATCAATGTTAATTTCAATACAGACTCAAGTGATATGAATTGGCGCCACCACTTGGCGACATGTCGCCAAGCTTTTGGTCGCCAAGTGTTTGACGCCAAGTTGGCGACAAATTTGGCGAAAAAATTATTTTTTGAATTTGGGTTCAATTTGGCGCTATTGGCGATATTTTGCGAAAAATTCACTAAATGATATTAAAATCAGCAATATTTAAAAAAATAACCATTGTAAAATATTTTTTGCATTGTTTCGTGGTAGATTAGGGGAGTAAATATTTGAATTGTTACCTTACTCACTCCAAGCACTTTTTTTAACACTTAAGGCAACTACTAAGAAATTTACACGAAAAGGAAGTAGTGTGGGGTCCATACCAAATTTTTTCCGTAGGAAGTACAGCCTCGTGTCCACTGAGTTTATTAGTTTTTCGAACACTCAATGTAGCACTACACTTAATAAGATTTTCATCACTGAACGATTTTAAATTAGAAACAGACTTTGTTTTTTTGCAAAAAACGCAAAAAGGCGTTACATTAGACATTTTGATCGATTTTTCACAGATGCAACAATGTTTCCAGAATATTCTTTTCGTCAGACTACGTTTGCTTGTCTATTCTAAACGTATAATAGTCCCCTTCTTTTCTACTTCTAAAAACGTAGCTGATGCCTTGAACAAAAGGGTCTTCATACCTCGAGCATGCGCACAACTAACCCCCTCCAAGCGTACTTTAATACTGTCTATGCTATGCTAGCGTATGTTGTTTGAATCTTCAAAAATAACAAGAATAATTAAAAAGGCGTCATTTCTTTTCACACGAAAATTTGTGAGCTGATTTTAAATATAATACTGTGATAAATAAAAAAAATCTGCTAGCAATAAGTCGAGGGAAACCTGGTCAGCTGATGCCTTTAAATAGTCAGTAATTGCTTCTAGCTAACTTCTACGTAACGACCTTCAAAGTATCAGCTGACAATTTTTCCACCGAGATACAGCCAGCTGACGTATATATTTATCAATAGTTACATATAAGCTATCATCTGGTAAATTTTTAGCCGAGAGGAAATGAATGAATGTATTTTTTTTTCTTCAAGCGTGGGAGGTTACAACTACTCATCCCCCCCACTGTGCCGCAGCTGACGGTCATAGGGCTTTATGATACTGTTGTCTGATGCGTATGGCCAATTATGTATCGAGAAGAAATAATTAACCAAATTTTCACCTGGCTCTCGGACTATATGTAACAGCATGAAAAATTTAGATTTTCAAATGTATCTATCATAAATTTGATACCCTAAATCAAAATTCAGCTTCAACTTTTGAATTTCACAAAAAAAGAACTACAGCAGAATTTTGACTTTTCTTGCGACTCCCTAAAAAGATTGTTAGGATAACGTTAAAAATACGCAGTACATTTAAGCACACAATATCATTCACTTCATGTCCATTCATTTTCCAATTTAAAAGCGCCTACTTTTCCCTGACATGTCTTCAGCTAAAAAGTGTTAAAAAGTTTCAAGTTTCAGAAACTTCATTTAACATTCTGCCAGACGTTTACAGTTTAACTTTTCTTACAGGTCAAAGAAGTCGCCATAACTAACTGAAAGAATATTATTTTCCCTTTACTTCAAACTTTTCCCCTTTTCTGTTTATTTTTAAATAGTTCGCGATATAAATGATGATTGTTTGTACGGTTTTTCTAAAAAATGTTTCGCTAAAGGTCTGAAAGTAAGTATTGGTGGAATGTTTCCAAACTTTACAAGAAGACAATTAATGTTCTCAGCTTGCGTCTTACTAAAAAAGGAGTGATTAATGTGAATGATTTTTAAAGTGTGAAACATTGTGCTTCAGAATCAACTATGAAACGTTTCTTCAAGTTATTAATTGTCTACATTTATACGTTTAAATATACTATTTCTTTTTATAGTCCGGGTGGGAAATGTATACCAAAAAAAGTAAACACAAAAATGCATATACACTGACTTTTTTTTTTTTTTGCTAACTGATAGTGAAATTCTTTGGGCTTTGGCCAGATTAAGGCATTTTATTTCAAAAATTTTCAGGCAATGCCAAAAAAGTAACATAATAACTTCTAGAGTTCATTATGGACTTTCTGACTGCATTAGGACAGACTGGACTTTAAGAAATGCATTTTTTTGAAGCTGTATTAGGTATACAGGAACACATACACATGATGTACAACGAAAAACCTTTTTTTAGAAATTCTAGACATAAAAATAATAAAAAGCTCTATCACTATGATCCCATATTTACCAAGCAAGATATTTTTGAAATTGAAAAACATTTAGCTCCCGGAATATGGACTACATTTTAACATTTCGCGCAATTATTTTTTTTTTATGATCTTGATTCCCCTAAATAGTCGTACCAGTTTATCTCGAACCTGCCTATCTCGAAAACCTCTCTATGTCGAAAATTTTCAATTTCACTCTGCTTTTACAGCATAAATTTAATGTTTTTTCTCATGTTTATCTGGAATGATTTTTCTCGAAAACCTCTATATCTCGAATTTCGACGACTCTCATTTTTGAATTTCATCTCCAGCCACCTTTATAAAGGGAATAACTTAGAGACAAAAATAACCTTTTGCACAATCATTGAAAAACTATAATCGTACTTATAGGCATAAACTTGCTATCGATATAGTCATAACAATTAGTAAAACGCTGGCTCACAACATGAAGTACAGTAAAATATTCAACAATATCAATGCAAAAAAATATATATTGTAAGAATGAAGGCTTTCACGGCCGGTGTAAATATTAGTTAAGGATTCCGGGCTATTTTGCCGTGGTCTGAATGGCTTTAATCCATACGTTTCGATCGCAACTGCGGCGGTCATCTTCAGAAGACATTAGACTTCTATTAACAAGAAGGAAGAAGTAGTAAAAGTTAACAAGCTTTGGCATCCAGTCATCTGTCAATCCCGAGCCGGAAGGTAGAGGGCGCTGCGTTTTCAATTTAAAATCTTGCAGCAGTTCAAAATTTCGCATCAGTCGCCAAATTAATCAACGACACCCACTGACAGTTGCGATCGAAACGTATGGATTAAAGCCATTCAGACCACGGCACAGTAGCCCGGAATCCTTAACGAATAATATATTGTGTATTTGACTTTGTTCCAATTGCTTATTTTTGTAAATTTTATCACAAACTCTGTATCTTGAAACCTCCGTATCTCGAATTTTTCTTCTGTCTCTTGAAATTCGAGATAGACCGGTTTGACTCTATAAGTTAGAGCGACCTAGGATCCGTATAAAAAGTTACATTTCGTATTTTTTAACACTTTTTTTCACTTCAAATTTCGAGCATTTTTACCTTTGGAAGTATGCATCTGGGACTAACGGTTGCAAAAATAAGTCATGCAAGTCAAAATGGAACATCCTGTATTGAGTGTGTTTACAAGAGAAATACAATGAGCCAGTTTAAATCAGAGAGTAAAAAAGATGATAGCAGCTATTTATATTGCCCAATTTGTAGTTCCCAATACCACCATATAATGTTCCTACTTTCTACCTGGTCTATGTCCTGATTTTGGACAATATAATCGGACTCATACATACGCATAATGTTTGACAAACATAAGGATATCTATACAGAAAGATGCCGTCAATCGTAATTTAGATCATTGTTATTTTTTCCTGGTATGAAGAAGGATACTTACTTAATACTGAATCCTTTAAATGGCGGACTTGACGGAAGTTTTTGACAACTCCAATTGAGATACTTCGTTAAACATTAAAAGCAGCTTTTTTTCTCTGTCTACATAGCTGTTGAAAAAAACTGAATTAAACATTATTTTAAACAATGAAGTCACATTCAGACAGGTTGTATCTTCTTACAGTATAAGGGAGAGTTAATTCCGCAAAACAAACACACGTATAAACACTAAGAACTACTATACCATTATGCAAAACATGCAACCTTTAAAAACGTTTTAATTGCATCAGATAAATTAACAGAAGCACAATAATGTCTACAGCAGTACAAGAGCAAACATAATTTCTTACAAAGCTTTCGGATATTTCACGTCCGAACGTAACTCAAATATCTAAACAGCTTCACACAATAAACGCTTAGCTCTGACGAAGCATGAGCTGTACCATGCAAAATGTACTGACAGTTAAAATTGAAACAATGCCCTATGTTTCAAGAGGTTATAGCAAAGTCCTGAGTATAAAACTTAAAATATTCGTAAGTCGATAAAAAATAAAGCTTATCTCTAATGTCGTTACACTTAGCTTTTTAATTATTATTAATTTTAGGTATTTGTAAATTTTAATACGAGTAATAGTAATAAATACGAAACATTTTTTTAAGAGCGTGAAATTGTCATTTTACACAAAATTGCTAACTATAAAAACTTTTTAAAAAATAAATGAAGAGCCAAGTGGATAAAAGTGATGTGACAATGTATATGTTCAGAAAAATGCGAAAATCTCTTGGTTATTTTTAGAAAACTAAGATACGTGTACTAGTATAGTAACAGAAATGGTTGGTAACTAAGAATATGACCCCGTTTTAACCGTTGCGACAAATCCATTTAAAAAATAAGTCAACATTTCTTTTGAAAGCTTTCTTTAGATATTTAAAAAAATTGTCACATATTACTTTATCCGCTTGCCCTTTCAAATATATATTGTCATTGGGGAACATATTATGTAACACTTTCTCTAAAAAGCAATTTTAATAACTTTTTAGCTTCTTGTTAAATTTAACATTACTGTCAGTGAATGGATTTTCATTTGTTATTTTACCGAACAAAGGATGCATTATTTTCGTGAAAAGTCTCCCGCTAGAATCACAACCTAAATTTCCAGCATAATCACACAAAAGCCATTCTTAGAACAATTCCATTTCATTGTTGATGAGTAAAACTTTTGAGCAACATTCCCGTCTAAGAATTTTCCCCATTCAGTAAAACTTATGAATGATTTTGGCAAACATCGGCATAATTACAGCCATTAAATTTAAAGATTTATGCCGAAATGTTTTTTTAGACAAGATTAACACGTCCGAAAGCGAATGTTTTTCTTAGAGTTCACACAAATATTCAATTATTTCAAACACCAAATAAGATATTTTTAGCTGAAAAAACATTAAAAAACAGTTCAGAGAATACCGAAAAAATATTAAATCCATTTTTGCATATGTGTACTCTCAAGCGTAAATTAAATATGATTTCCTCAAGCAAGATTTAAAGATCACCTTTCGGAATACTTAAATGAGGCAACGCCACCGTAGCTTTCAAGAGCAATTCGGCCATTTTTAATGAGCATAAAAGCCATTTTGAGCGGGGAGAAGTATTTCGCATACAGAAATTTAAAATTCAAATGGTCTCAAATGGTCGACTTAAGCAATAAAACTGCATTAAGCGTGATTTCAAGAGCCTTTAGTGGATTTCTTAAGCGAAAAGTTTTAACTTTATATTTTAATAAAGTTCACACTTGAGCAATTAAGATATGGAAAGAACTAGAGAATGGCTGAGTTTGACTACCAAAAAAAAAAAAACCTCGTAAAACATTAGGTAAAATAAAGATTAATCACAAAGAGGTTTTTCAGTTTGAAGAATATTTTGCAAGTGGTTTCGATTTGTAGACATACACGAAACTGTGTATTCATAATGCATATTTAGGCTATAATATTATTAATGCTAGCGTTTCACAGCTTGATAGGAATGAATATATGCATATATTATAGAAAATGTGATAAACTGCTAATTCTAATTAATTGCCGGTGATTCTTCATTATCACTAATAAATTTTTTAAACGCAATAAATTATTCAATAATTATCAAATTTACTCGTTAATTTATATAATACACGACTCGTATTGGGGATTTTAATAAATTCTGTATATTCTGCTGAGTAATAAATTTTTAATTACAAAAAAATGAATATTTTTAATATGAAACGTTTCGTTAACAAACCAAAGAACATTATGATAGCAATAAAGGCATCCAAAACTATTGCAATTTAAAGGAATAATAAAAGTAGTGCTGCCAACTAATCCACTTTATAGTAAATTTGCTGTTAAATTGAATCGGTAGTGGTGTCTTTTTGAAATTTATCAAAATCATGGCTAACAGAAGTATTATTTTTGCTACATTGTTCAATAAATTCTAGTGTGTTGTGTGTATATAAGTCCGGGATCTACACTGAAGTGACAAAAGTCATGGGATACCTCTTAATATCGTGTCGGCCCTCCTTTTGCCCGGCGAAGTGCAACAACTCGACGTGGCATGGACTCAACAAGTCGTTGGAAGTCTTCTGCAGGAATATTGAGCCATGCTGTCTCGATAGACGTCCATAATTGTGAAAGCGTTGATGGGGCAGGATTTTGGGCACGAACAGACCTCTCGATGGTGTCCCATAAATGCTCAATGGGATTCATGTCGGGCGATCTAGGTGGCCAAATCATTCGTTGGAATTGTCCAGAATTTTCTTCAAACCAATTGCGAACAGTTGTGGCCCGGTGACATGGCGCATTGTCATCCATAAAAATCCCATCGTTGTTTGGGTACATGAAGTCCATGAATGGCTGCAAGTGATCTCCAAGTAGCTGCACATAAGCATTTCCAGTCAATGTTCGGTCCAGTCGCACTAGAGGACCAAGTCCATGCCATGAAAAAACAGCCCACACCATTACGGAGCCACCACCAGCTTGAACAGTGCCTTGCTGACAGTTTGGGTCCATGGCTTCGTGGGGTCTGCGCCACACTCGAACCCTACCATCGGCTCTTACCAGCTGAAATCGTGACTCATCGGACCAGGCCACGGTTTTCCATTCATCTAGGGACCAACCGATATGCTCACGTGCCCACGAGAGTCGCTGCAAGCGATGTCGTTCTGTCAGTTAAGGCACTCGAGTCGGTCTTCTGCTGGAATAGCCCAAGAAATCCAAATTTCTCCGCACAGTTCTAGCAGACACGTCCATTGTACGTCCCACATTGATTTCTACGGTGATTTGACGCAGTGTTGCTTGTCTGTTAGAATTTACGACTTTTTGCAGACGTCGCCGGTCTCGATCTTTAAGTGCAGGCGGTCGACCACTGCGCTGTCCATGGTGGGATGTTATGCCTGAAATTTCATACTCTCGGCACACTCTTGACACAGTGGATCTGGGAATGTTGAATTCTCTAACGATTTCCGAAATGGCATGACCCATGCGTCTAGCTCCAACTAACATTCCGCGTTCAAAGTCTGTTAATTCACGTCGTGCGGTCATCATCACGTTAAAACCTCTTCACATGAATAACTTGAACAGAAATGAAAGCTCTGTAAAAGCACTGCGCATTTATACCTGTTCTATGCGATGCTACTGCCATCTGAAAATTTGCATATTGCTATCCCATGACTTTTGTCACTTCAGTGTATAAGATAGTCCCAGACTTAGCACACAAGTCATGAAATGAAACTTTATACCAATGTCGTAACATCTAGCTTTCGTTTACTTTTTGATTATCTATATACATAAATGACTACTTTTCGTATGTATGTCCGGGGTAATCTTCCGAACTACTGAACCGATTTTAACCATTTTTTCACCTACAGTAACAGGGAGCAGGATAAGCTATAATTTATTTCTAAAAATCTTAGTTTAAAAAAGTTATTATGGAGAACAGTAAAATTCATATAGTTCTCTATTAGATGATTAAATTTTCCACCGATTGTTGCAAAAATTTGTTGACTCGCAACAACAATATTAATGGTAATCATGATGAAAATTTTGAACCAAGGCTTCTCTGGAGTAAGTATGAAATTTATTGCTTTCTTTGGATTTTCATATTCATCTATGCAATATATACTACAATATATAATCGATACCGGGTTAAATAAAAGGAGAATTGATATTGGCAACAGTTAGAAAATAGAAAATGATTTTTTGGAAAATCACACGTATAAATTACATAACGCATTTAAGTTTGATTTCAAGTTCTTCACACCCAGTTAATCTACCTCATGATCACAAAAAATAGCTTTAAGATAAAATGATTCTACTGGGCTTAGTTGAAAGTCATTTTTTTATTTTCTTGGATTTGGCATGTTGCATTCAAACCCGTGTGACGCCGGGCATATCAGCTAGTCTATATATATAAAAGAAAGTCGTGTTAGTTACACTATTTATAACTCAAGAACGGCTGTACCGATATGGCTAAAAATTGGTGGGTAGGTAGCTTAGAGCCAGGAGACGGACATAGGCTATAATTTATGTGTGTCAGTTACATAAATAGAAAAAATGTCTTATTGACTAAGCCTTTTTACTAAGCCTTTTTTGACACCTCCATGGCTGAGCGACATAAAGCACACGTTCTGGCAGCTTCCGGAGCGCAGTAAACAGGTTGTAAGTTTGCGGTGCGTTGAGTGTTATTTAACTTTTTTGTGAAGTAAATTATAAACAAACGCGTTACTTCCCTTGAAATTTATATGTGATAAGCTGTCAGAAACGATTGTCACTTAAGAGTTTTTACGCCTCTGAGGCTGAGAGGTGGAAAGCGCTTGGTGGGATAGCTCCTGGACTGCAGTTAAAGAGGTTGTTCTTCTTACTACTATTATATATACAAAAGTTTGTTTGGATGGATTTATGGATGGAGCAGTCAGTTGATAAGCAGTCCGAAAAAAATATCTTTTTAACTAAGCCTTTTTTGAGCCTCTGTCGCCGAGCGACATAAAGCACATGTTCTGACAGCTTCTGGAGAGCAGTAAAATAGGTTGTGAGTTACCGGTGCATTAAATGTTATTTGACTTTTTTGTGATGTAAATCTACATATATATAAAAGTAAGTCGTATTAGTTACAATATTAATAACTCAAGAACGACTGTACCGAATTGAAAAATTCTTTTTTGCATTGAATTCCAAGATCTACGGCTGCCGACGAAATAAACACTTGCCTCAAATCGTCGAAATCTGCTGAAGATTTCTCTGAGCAATTGCTGGCTATCGGTAATGGTCAAGTAACTGTCGATGAATCGTTTCCAAATAATTTCTGTAATTTTGTCTCATTAAAAGACGAACTTATCAACAATGTATTCCCAAACAATTTTTCTAACTACAAAAATAATGAATGGTTGAGTGAGAGAGCAATTTTAGCGGCTAAAAATAAAGATGCAGATGACCTGAACTACATAATTCAAAATAAGATCATTGGAACAATGCATTCATTCAAATCTATTTACTGCGTCACAAATGAAGATGAAGCCACCAACTATCCAATTGAATTTTTAAACTCCTTGGATGTGCCTGGATTACCACCGCACAATTTACGCCTAAAGGTTGACTCCGTAGTAATCATGCTTCGAAACATAAACCAACCAAAACTGTGCAACGGTACGCGTTTGGTGTTTAGAAAATTGATGAACAATGCAATTTACGTGAAGATACTGAAAGGAAAATTCAAAGGTGAGGAAGTTCTCATTCGAGGACCTCGATGATCCTATCAACCGACATGCCGTTTGAATTTAAAAGACATCAATTTCTGATCCGTATTGCATTTGTCATGACCATCAACAAATCACAAGGCCAATCCTTAAAAGTTTGTGGTTTGAATCTAGAACATCATTGTTTTTCCCATGGTCGAAATTATATGTGGCATGTTCACGGGTCGGAAGACCATCTTCGTTGTTTGTTTTTGCGCCTGATAATAAAACAAAAAATGTTGTGTATCACAAAGTACTTAAGTGAAGAGTACTAAAATATAGTACTAAAATATAGAAACAATAATGAATGATTAATGTAGGTACCTTTTTTTTGTATTTTCTAATAAAAAATTCAAAAATTTGCTTATTTGTTGCCTTTAGGGTGGAACAGAGTTCGCCGAGTCAGCTTGTATTAACATAAATCTTGCACTTAAATTTCCTTCAAGAAATCGACTTAATTTTCATGGTGTAAGCATTCCAATAAGTAAAAAAAAATCTTATATCATGAAAAACAAAGCTCATTGAACTTGGTCATACTAAAAAAAAAACGAAACTCAAAGTATAAATAAAAATTACAATGAGTCTCATACCATTACTAAAAGTGCATTACTTACAACAAAAAGAAAAACTCATCACCAGGGTGGTTATAATTAAATGACCAGACTTCAGGTTCAAGAGACGAAACTATTGCTCACAAATCAACGAACATGACGAAGCATAGAACATGACGAAGAGATTAAAATTTGTTTGAATAAAAAGCTACAAAAGAGATTTTCTAATGAATTACGCATTTACTAGGCATTAACGATAGGTGAAAAAAATCTAAACAAGCATCTTCAATTTGACAGCCAAAATTTTCAGTTACCTTCTGCCAATAATAGCAAGATAAGATGTTCTAATGTTAGTTGCAGTGCACGTCGGGAAATACCACAAGCTTGGCATGAAATGCTATCTTTATGATCAGGTAAATTTCTAATATTAAAATGGACGCAAAAAATATTTCCATTTACTGAAAAACAATTTCAATATTTTAGCATTGAAAAAATACAAAGCATTACTTCATGAAAAATCAGGAAATAACTACATCATTTAAAAAATATCCTGATAAAAAAGTAAATAAGATTGTTGAAAGATATGCAACAGTTGTGGAATTGTGTGACTTAAGAGCAATTATAAAAGCAATAAGTTTTCCATAAAGACATTTTTATTCGTTGTATTTTGGGTCTGAAAAAAAAATAAGCATTTATCTAAAATAAAGTCAAGTACAATTTATGCTTGAAAAAAATCTTACGAATAAAGAATTCTTAAGATAAAAGTCAAACTGCGTTTACATAATAATTACCGAAAGTATTCGTCTTTTTTTTTAATTGCATGACTCCTGATCATTAAACAGACGATTAAAAATGAAATGAAAATATTTTTATTCTTATTCTTTTTTTTTTTTTTTCAAAATTTTGTTATGAGAAAAAAATTGTTTCATAACACTAATAAAGAAGCTTAAAACTTGAAAGCGATTAATTTCTTTAAAAAAAAACATTAAAATAAAACGCATTCCTAAGAGAAAAAAATGTTCAACTGAAAACATTGTCAATAAATAATTAACTTCTGCGCTCGGTTTTTGTGTAAGATATTTTTTTTCTTGCTGTCGTTTTGTAAACCAAAAACAAAAATAAATTTTTGAAGAAAATCCTAATGCAAGAGATGAAACATTTAATTGTGAAAAATAATATTTAATGAACTCTTAGATTCGTTCAAGTTTTTTTTTCGGCTCGAAATTACTTCTAAAGATGCTGTTAAATATTTATGAAGTATTAGTTTTTACTTCCATGTTTCATTTTTAGTTGTATGGTGGGTAAGTAAAAAGTTTTTGTTACTGCGAATTTAAGTCATATTATTGATCATTAAATAATGGACCGATTTAATAGTATTAACTAATTGTTTTCTGTTTTACATGTTCTTCATTCTAACAAGTTCGGCTGCACTCATTTAAGGTACTTAAAGTAAAAACAAAAAGTAATATTCAATAATAAAAGTGAACGCTAAGGGCCCTGCTCCACATCAGCGTAAAACGCGACCGAAACGAAGGCAGAAACCGAAAATCCGGGTACTTTCCATAGGAACGCTATGTTATCCATTTTAATTTTCTGCTTTACGTCAATGTGGAGCAGGGCCCTTATAGTTACAGTTAGGCGTAAATCGAATATGAAAGGTGAGTTGTGCAGCAAACACTTGCATATAACATGCATGCACGCACGTGTTTTGGGGTTAAAATGAACTTTATTGTCAATTTAAAAAGATTGTGAACTTTAGTTTGTAAGTCATCCAAGAAAACTCCAAAAATACATGTGTTTATGCAGTTTTTGTTACAAAATTGTCAGTCAAAAACATTAGTGTTCCTGCATGAAATAAAATTTGCTCACCCCATTGAGAAGAGATAAAAGATAGAGTGAGTGAAGTCTTCAATTCTTGAGGCAACAATCCCAAAGTCAAGTGATATGTTTTAACGTAAAGTATTGGAAGAAATCGGGTTTCTTTCACAAGTTTCACGAATAACGTGTCTTCCATTCGTCGTAGTTGAACCATGTGTCTTGGGATCTTTGCCACAGCTTTTCCTAAGCCAATGATTAGACTAGTTCCCTCCAGTTTCTAATTCCTGCACTAAGCCTCAACCGGTTGTGTTTTTTCTAACGAAAGTTCAACAGACTAACCGGCTATATTCACCAATGAATGAAAGTAACTCTCTTTACTTTGAAAACTGGAAAATTCATATTTAATTATTCATTGATGCCTTCTCAAAATTAGTTAGTACGAAATCTAGTTTCAATATTAATCTGTGTTTCTCACCCAAATCAATAATCTTTTAAGATAACAGTTGATGAAATTCTCTCGTTTTGATGTCATTAAAGCAATAATCAATGGAACCACGCAATAATTATAGACTCGTACCGCTAAAGCATGGATAGCATACAATGATACAAATTACAGTGGCATCATTTTGAAAGTTCCATCCATAATCCAACATTTATCTTGATGCAACCATACTATAGTTTTATGTCTTAAACGTTTAAAAAATGAAATTATCCATTTTAATATCGCGTACCAATGTGTAACAGTTAACAGTAAATTTTTTTTCATCTAGAACAGAGAAGTTTTCAAGGATCTTAGATTCATCTAGAAGCTTTACCCCTTTAATGATTAATATCGCGCTTTCTTGATATCTAATCTCATTATCCATTTTAATATTGCGTACCAACGTATAACAGCTAACAGTCATTTTATTTAGATCTAGGACAGATGTTTTTTAAGGATCTTAGATTCATCCAGAAGTTTTACACCTTTTTACTTTCTTCTATATCTAATATATAGAAGAAAGTATTGGTTTCGTGAAAATTTTCGAATGTCGAATTTTGACGGATTTGCACGTTTTGAGGTGCGCTGAGTCCATTTCGACCGTTTTTGGAAAATGTCTGTCTGTGTGTCTGTATCTATCTGTGTGTGTGTGAGTCTGTATGTGTGTGTGTGACCAGTTTTTGTGGCCGCGCTAGAGCAAAAACTACTGCATGAAATCGAACAAAAATTTTTGCACATATGTACCACCATGTTAACTGGTGCACCTGACTTTGTTTAGCGAATTCCTTCAAGGGGAGTGAAGCAATCTCACGTGCTCTGCGCGTGGGTGATTGCTATATCTCAGGAAGTAACCGGCGGAATCAAACGAAAATTGGTCCATAGGTAGACCCTACTAAGTACAGGTGCTGATTCAATTTGCGTGTCAATATCTCGAAGGGGGTGAAGCAATCGCACGTGTTCTGCGCGGGGGCGATTGCTACATCTCAGGAAGTAACCGGCGGAATCAAACGAAAATTGGTCCATAGGTAGACCCTACTAAGTACAGGTGCTGATTCAATTTGCGTGTCAATATCTCGAAGGGGGTGAAGCAATCGCACGTGTTCTGCGCGGGGGCGATTGCTATATCTCAGGAAGTAACAGGCGGAATCAAACGAAAATTGGTCCATAGGTAGACCCTATTGAGTACAAGTGTTGATTCAATTTGTGCGTCAATATCTCAAAGGGGGGTGGAGCAATCAAAATAGCTTATTTTGTCATTGCACCTACTGTATCCCGAGAAATATTGCTGAGATTTGAATGAAATTTGGAATAACACTAACCCAATATGGAAGCAAGCATCTATTAAATTTTGGCCCCAATCGCCCCTGGGGGAGGGTGGGGTGATTTTTGCGCTTAGTCAACAATGCGAAAAATCAATTCATTAAAAAATCGCTTTCACGCTATTTAATTATCAAAACAGCTGAAAACTTTCAATGATTTGAAATTTTTAACTGTTGCCAATTTCTTTTTAATAACAAATAAAATGTTTGCAATTAATCTAAACAAGGCTTTTGCAATGATTTCGAATTTCGTTCATTGATTCTGCATTTGTAGGGTTATTACGATAATTGGGAAATTGGAGCTGTCTCCAATTATTCGGGCAAGTACGTATTTTATTTTGTAACTGGAATTCATAAAATAGATATAGAAGAAAGTTTCGTGACGGCCACGACAGCTAGTTTTACTTGATGGTGCATTTTTTGATCAAAACTTTTAGCCAATAAACTTTCGGTGAACTGAACTGTATTCGGATACAGAGGCAAAAAAATATTTATTTCTAGAAGGAATTAATCATTCGCTTCTAACGAGCCTGTCTATTGACTCCGTACCATTTCAGACCTAGTGCATTCCTCAGGAGTTAGAACCTATTACTTCATGCGGCCTTTCTATCGGTGAATAGCCATTATCAAACAATATTCTTTACACCCAATTTCCCTCCAGAAAAAAATCAAATCGAAAGGTTTTCCTTGAATCTCTTCAATCAAAACTCATTGCCCAAAAAACACACTCCTATCTTGTTGAGGATAGAAGAAAGCTCACCTTCAAAACGTAACGACATAAAAGTTTAACTTACAATAAAAATATTTTGAAAAAAAAAAATTGAACCGACTTCAGAACTTCAATCTGCAAGTGCTCTAAACAGTAAAAAATAATTTTATTCTTTGAACACCATCGATACCACATTTAAACATAAGTTTTGAAGTCGCCGCAAAAACACTAAATATGACATACGATACTATTATCCAAACTATAAGTATGAATTCCAATGAATCCAGGTTCTTTAATCGCATTCGCATACAACCTCATATTTATGTAATGATACAAATATTCAGCCCTTAAATTTCAATGGTTTCTCTGAAAGATGGTCGCAAAATATAGTTAAACATCATTTTACCTATTGTTTTTGCGCCGACTTCAAAACTTATGTTTAAATGTAGTATCGATGGTGTTCAAAGAATAAAATTATTTTTTACTTTTTAGAGCGCTTGCCGAGTGAAGTTCTGAAGTCGGTTCATTTTTTTTTTTTCCAAAATATTTTTATTTTATTCTTTTTAGTGTACATGTACTTCAGAAATAAGGTGATGTTTCCATTACGATATTTCACCTAATTTTCTTAAGTAAATGCTCCATAAAATAAACTATGTAAGAGAAAAAGAAAGAAACTATCAAGGCGTCTAAAATTTTAAACGATTGACACTAAACACTTGTTTAATCAAAGCTATTTAAATATTAACGGCTTTTCAACTAATTTATATTTCAAAGTACCTAATCCGATTTTCCGTTCATTGGCGTTCAGGGGAAAGAAGCAGGACATAGATTGAAAGAAAGATGGATACTTAGTTTTTAATATAAGTAGATGGCTTTTCAACTAATTTATATTTGAAAAAATTACAAGTTGCTCACGATGAAAATTACTACATACGTGGCCCGCTAATGAGTTTCATGTTTGATTCAGTTAATCCTTCATTCAAAATTCTCATTATTATTATGATTACTGTTTCATGTCAACCACGTTTTATAACAATGGATTTCATATTTAATCATTTAGGAAAATCGCTTTAAATTTGAGCAAAATTCTGAAGATTTTTCACAATTTCTTCAGAATCCCTTTATTAAACCTTATGTAAATTAAAACTAATGAAGCCTGAAAAATTACAAATCTATCAGTACCTGGTTCGACTTTTAGTTTATTGGAGTTCAGGAGAAAGAAGCAAGACTTAGATAGAAAAATACTCAGTTTTTAATACAAGAAGATAGATAAAAATTTCAGAAAGACCATAGAAATGAATTAATTCAGAGAAGTCTTGCATTCAAAATTAATCATTATTACGATTACTGTGATCCCGATTTTTATTTCAAACGATTGCTGCTGGTTCCCGTTATCAAACCCGGACCATGAGAGGATGGGACCAATTGGAAAGAAAGACCTTTCAAACAAAAAAAAAGAATTTTTGAAATCGGTCCAGGTATCTTCGAGTAATCTTATAACATACAAAAAAAAACTTCTCCGACGAATTGTATAACCTCCTCCTTTGTTGAAGTCTGTTAAAAAGTAGTTTCGATGGTGTTCAAAGAAAAAAATTATTTTTTACTATTTAGAGCAATTTCCAACTGAAGTCGGTCCTATTTTTTTTTCCAAAAATATTTTATTTCATTCTTTTTAGTATAAATGCACTTAAAATAATCAAAATATGGTTAAAAACTAACAATTACGCTTTTAAATAAAGTTCAGAATAAATTTTAAAATTAGTTGAATTCCATGTTTGATTTAGTTAAGCCTTCATTTAAAATTCTCATTATCGTTATTATTACTGTTTCATATCAACCACGTTTTGTAACAATGGATTTCATATTTAATCATTTAGGACAAATCGCTGTCATTAGTATGATTACTGTGATCCCGATTTCTATTTCGAACGATTTCTGCAAGTTCCCGATATCAAACCCGGACCACGAGACGATGGGACCAATCGGAAATGAAACCCTTTCTAACAAAAAAAGAATTTTTGAAATCAGTCCAGATGTCTTCGAGAAATCTTATAACATACAAAAAAAAATTCTCCGACGAATTGTATAACCTCCTCCTTTGTCGGTTGAAGTGAAGTCGGTTAAAAAGACACTAATTTAAACGAGAAATATGGTTAAGAAATGAATCTTTGGATTCAATTCTAATCCAAAATATCCCCATTACCATTTAGGAACGAAACTTAGCCATTTGCATTCCCCTGAAAATATACTTGATGCTGGCCAATATGAATACAAGACAATCAATTCCAATATCTTGAAAGGCCATTGCACTCCCAGTGCAGCTTTCTTCCTCCTCTTGTGCATAAATAATTAAAACTCTGAAGCATTCAAAGTTTCTGCGGAATGATCATTAGAAAAGACCTAAGGGCTGGGGAGGTCAGAAGGGATTTGAATTGCGATTTTAATGATCATATACTATAGAATAGAATCCGCTGAAATAAGGAGTGTCTCCCAAACTATTACTATAAGCGCTTCTTCATTGAATTTTACATCATTTGAACTTCTTACGACAGAGAGATTTTCAAATACACTCTAGACATCTCATTTATGTGTAAAACTAGCCGGGTACCCGGCCCTGCTCGGGTTTCTGCCGGGTATGGTGTTTTAGTGACACTCGTTCATGAATTTTTCAACATTAAAGTGTATATCTATATACACAATGGCTACTTCTGTAAACAATGACAATTTTTTTTGTCTGGACAAACTAAAAAACTGTATTACACACCTTAAATACAAATGCAAGCTACAAATAATGTTTAGGTAAATCGGAAATATACCTAACCTATACCTATAATATAAGCTTGGTACATAGTGCGGTGTAGAAACTTGCAGACTTGAAAAGTCAACTAAGGGAAAAGTACTTCATGTATCAGTTTACTACTTTTTATAAGATATGGTACCCATTCTGAATTTTTATAGTAGTTAGATTTAAAAACTACATCGGGAAGAATGGCAGCACCTGTTACTGATGCACTCATTTATCCTAGATTTGAAGTTTTGTTGCACTCTTTCGAGCATATCAATTGGGATGTTGGTGATAGTAAGCCGGATATTGTTCTTCAGGCGTTTTAGGGGCTTGTCGTTGTAAACGATCAATTTGAGATACCCCATAAAAAAGTCACAGCGTGTCAAATCGGGGGAGCGGGCCGGCCACGGTACGTCACCTTTCAAGGAGACATCATCACTTGACTGGTGAACCACAGCAAGTTTGTAGGGATGAAACTGGAGTTTGTTGTGAAGAATTCGTCTCAGTGTCCAATCAAAAATCCCCAAAGCGGCAGCGTGTTTACGCGCCGAATGCCTGGGAGAGCTCATAAACGACTCCCTCACTTTTTCGACGTTTTTTAGAGTTCTGGAAATCCGTTGACCTCCGAGGGCTCTTTTTGCCACATTCCCACTTTCCCTGAATGTTTTCACCCACAAAACAGTCGATTCCTAGCCAGGAATGGGAACAACGGGCTGAATTTTGAACCGAGTTCGGAATGTACGTTGAGTGGCTACCACCGAAAGATTATTTGAAAAGTAAAAGTCGGCGGCGAACGCTCGTTGCTCCTTTGTCCAACGCATGGCGACAATTAAACTAATAAGATAACAAAACTTCAGGACCTTCTCCTTAAAATGAGACTTTTCCCACTCCTTTCTGACCACTCCTTGCTAATTAGCATCCAATTAAAATCAGCAAGTTTCTCTGTCACACCCTGTAAAATCAATCGCACTGGAGTCAAGTATTTCCAAAAACATTACATGAAGCCTATCTCAGTAATATTTTACAATATGTGTGTGTGTGTGTGTGTGTGTGTGTGTGTTCCTTATACAAATCCACATTTTTCTTCGGATTTTCATCAAACTCAGCACAAAGGTTCCTAGATGTACTAGAATTCACATAGGCGGGGTTTTGAAATTTTAAAAATTCCAAAAAGCTCACAATTCAAATTTTTGTCTCAAAATGGCCATTTTCTTTCAATTTTGAATAGATACAGTAATAGAGATAAGCCTTTAAGCATACAAATTGATAAACATTAACACATTTAAGTATGAGTATTTTCCAACGAAGATTACGATTAACAATGAACTATCAATTTGAGGCTCACCTATTTCATTGTTGTTACAAAAAATACCTTCTTGGATTTTGCATGCTGTAAGACCCCTATATTAACGAGCCGGCGAATCAAGATTAAGTTTCACCACTTTGGATCCAGCGCGAGGTGTTTGAGTGGTTCTCTTTTGTGGCCAGTAATCGCGTTTTGGTAATTTTTCACTGTGAGCAATTATTAGCGCCATGTGGATTTGGCAAAGCTTAGCAATGTGCCAAAACTTTTTCTGGTAACCCTACTCCGCAACAATGAAAAATTGAAAGTAAAAGTTAATGAATTGGATCCAAAGTGGTGAAACTTAATCTTGATGCGTTGGCCTGTATATATAGCGGCGCTAGCATGTTGCATTTTAACCCACGCGATGCAGAGCATATCCACTTGTTAAATATAAAACACAGGGCAATAAAAGATAGAAAAAAAACCTTTTTGATACCCAAGGTTTTCGAACTAATTTTAGCTGCATTGAAGGTGTTACATTGAGGAGTTTGAAATTAGTTTTTCTTCCATCATCTGTACTTTTTATATCAGCGCTGCTGTTATACCCAAACTGTGCAGTTTTGACTGTATTTTGTACACTTCTAAAGCAAGTACTAAAACAAAGATTGCTTTACGGAATGCCCTATTGTTAGACTGCAGTCCAGTTACTAATAGAAAAATTCAGTACATGGAGAAAACATGTGGAAAGTGCAATTCTTCAACGAATTTAAGTACATTTGTGTGCTTTTCTTAAGTGCGCTTCGCATGACAAGTTTTATCTCGGAATATAATATTTTCAGCGCTCAAATTTAGTAGTGTGAGCACATGGACAGACTTTTTTTTTCTGGGTCCCGTATAGTCCAACTTTATAAACACAAACATTCACAGATAAGCAGGAGTTGATTTCAGAAGTGTTGAGGGCTCAAATTTTTTGTAATGTTTCAGCCAAAAATCCATCATGTTTAAGTGAAAAATTCATTGTAATGGTGAAAGTAAAAACTCCAGTGTAATATTTAGCTAAAATACGTATTATGATGTTGAAGTATACTCTTTGTAATCACGTCGATTGAACAAATCATTACCTCTTTCAACTAATAAAGCATTAATTTTATTGATACAAGTATTTATCAGTGACGATCAAATACCTTGTAAAAAAACTCTCAATCAAACATAAAATAAATGCAAATAACACTTTTGAAGTTTTTAGAAGAAATAATTTTGCGTACAGCATTTATCTATTTTTAGAAAAAGGATTAATATTTTTACATTTACTGAAATTAGTACAAGATTGCAGTTATTATCATAAGAAGCAAAACATGGCTCCAAATTCAAGCCACTCCAAACTATCACCCATTGTAGGTTTCATCAGTTTCTTTATTTTCCATAAGCTTAGGATCATCAACATTTTTTTTTTCATTTTCATTATTTAAATCGAAAAAAGATGCTCTGTTTCGAAGAAAAACTTAGCAGTGATATGTTAGTGCTCTCGAAAGTATTTTCATGCCATTTTTGTTGCTCTGTTTCTGTTTCAGTTAAGTGCTCAATCACTAATGGAAGATTTTCGTTTTATGCTCCCACTTCAAAACAGAAACTGTGTAATTTCCTTTCCATTTGCGTAGTTTTCTTTCAATTTTCATCTGCTGTTGTTTTTGGAACATTGCATTTGTATTTAAAGAGGACGAAATAAAGTTTTCCTTCTCTTTCTGGCAGATAATGCATTTTGAAAAATCTGCAACAAAGGCCACTTATTCTTGAAAAAGAAACTATTTCGAAGTACTAAAGATATTTTCTTTAATTATTGTTATTTTTTTCTTCTATTTAAAAAGTTTTGTTTTTATTTACTTTACTACATGTTAGGACATATATGTACATATTAATAACAAGTATCAAATTCAAAAGGTATTTCTATTCGAAACACCAAAAAGATAATTTTTTTTAAAACTTTAATTCTAAAAACATAGCATTTCAGGTATTGCGGTAGTTTAAGAATATTTTACTCATAAAAAATAGATATTCATTCTGAATAAATTGCAAAGGGGAAGTATCATTAAAATAAGATGAAGATAAAAACAAATCAAACTAAGTCAAGAAATCACTTTTGAAATCTAATTTAATTTTAAATCTAAAATTTAATCTAATTTAAAATTATTGAGACGTGGAATTTACATCTGTATTTCAGCCTTTCTGTTCATTCGTACTCCCCTTATCCCTTCATTTGGAAAGAAATCAAATTAAGTTTTTTCACAGCTCAATTCACACTCTGGTTTAATATTTCTACATGAGAAAATACCTATTTAGTTGTAGAGCACTTAAAAAGTTAATAGGTTAAAAAATGCATTTTTTAAACCTATGTACTTCCCAGTCAAATACTTGGATCCATTCATGACAAAATGCCTCGTAAACTGTCTTTAAATGTATAAATAGTATTATAGATAAGGAATATTTTGAAACAGAGAAAAAATATTTTGTAAACTAAATTTTAAAAACTTGATTGATTTTGAAAGATTAATATAGTTAAAAAACAAACATGTTCTCCAACAGAACCACACACACATATATACTAGACACGTGTACACCATTTTGTACCTAAAATGCCATTTTAGAATTTTCCTTAATGTATTTAGTGGTACTATAAAAATATTTTATTCTATATCTATATCTCTGTACGTACATCGATACTGACATCTTTGTTCTTCTTGGAATAAAGTTGCATTTACCTTTCAATGTAGCTTTTCTTTCAAATTAAAAAAAAATACTACAGTTAACTAAAGCAAAATGTTAAATATGTTAGTTTATCGGAACTATCATATGGTCCCGATATCGGGACTATCAAATATGCTAATGGGAATCTTCACATTTAACCCTCGTGGGCTCCTTGGGGTCATATGTGACCCCAATGCAATTTCTGTGTAATATATTTTGTTAATCAACCATTTGTTTTTAATGGCATTTTGTGGCTTTTATTCTTCTAGTTTTCTATTCAAAATAATGCTATTATTGTGTTTTATTTTTCCCGAATTGCATTTTTTGCACATAAGACCCTTGAGGTCACTTCCCCAGAAGGCCAAAAAAAGAGGACGTTGCAACTTTCGTCCAAGAGAACTGGACAGAAAATGCATTGAAAAATGTCATAAGTGTTTGAAATTCACTTGCAAAAATCATGTTTTTTCAGGTCTGTAACAGATGTAAATAAATCTACAGTTATTGTAAGTTTTGCTCTAAAATTATAATTTTAATTCATAAACTAAATTTTACTTTAATTGTATCTTTTTATTTTTTGTTTTTTTAGCATTAAAAAGTGTGTGAACTTAAATAATGCATGTAACATTCAATAATTATAATGAATTAATTAAAGGAAGCATTGGGGTCGTTTATGACCCCAAGGGTCTTGAGTGTAACTGAAATGGGAGGGACCCACGAGGGTTAACAGAGCGTCAATATTGAAGTTTCACGTTAAAAAATATCATGACTTCTTTTTTATACCACAAAAATTCAAAAGCTACATATTTTTGTACCAATGCATCAGTGTATATCAAATGCTATGTATAATTCAGAGCCTTAGAAAGTGCGCACGTTCATTCTAATGTCTATGCTCCGTTTGATTAGTCTTTTTCCCTTAAAAGAAAATTATTCCACTATTTTCAAACTTGGTTGCTTGTATAATGTAAAAAGTTGTCCACTTATTCCCTTTCTAGTCCCTGAGTCAACAAGGAAGGGAGTTATAAGTGACGTATACGTGGGTGTGTAAGTGCGTATCTATGGCACTGTGGCGCTTAAACAGATTTACCGATTTCGATACTTATTTTTTTGTTAGAAAGAAAAGACGATCGAGAGTGCTCTAAGCTAGGTGAACAGGTTCATGTAAAATCTCGAAAATTTTCTCGTGAAAATTTAGTTGAAATTTTAAAAAGTTAGTACCATAGAAAGAACGAATTTTTCTCCGTCCGATAGAACTTGCTTTGAGCTTCCGTGATATAGAACTGGAGTTATAACCTTTTCTAGAAGATTTAAAACGCAACTAATTCTCTTTATTCATGCGATTGGTAACCGATTTCACTGTTGGTCAACGAGGAGAGAAATCTCAATGACTAAAAATGTTATATGTCGCCAGTTTCTATTTAGTTAAAACATAAAATACTTGTAATGAATTTTAATACAAGTCTTTTAAAACCATTTTCAATTTTCCATCTGGATTCTGTTTTTGCTACAAGCAAATTTTTCTCACCTGTAATTATTTTTACTTTTTTCGTTTTTCCCATGCTCTCTCGAAAACAATTAAACATATTTAAATTTTAAATGTGTTCTCTGTCCCCTAAAGTTCATGTTACCATGAGGTCAGCATTCATGGACATGGATTTTTAACTTTTTAATTCAAGCATAGTACTTGTTGCACTCATAAAACCAGTATCAAATTTCTAAATATTTCGTAGCGAATACGGAAGCGTGCCTAGTTGCTAGTCAAGAAACTTCAAAAAACACATTGAAACGGAGAAAAAAATTGTACTGGGTTGAATAAAATTCCTTTTCTATTTCCATGCCAGGAAAGCCTTTATGCAAAGGTTCCACAAAGCAGTCCGAAGCCTTACCGGAAATCCGCGTTGAGCCATTTCGCTTTCTCACACTGTCTTCTTCCAATAAAAGTGTTTATTCAGGAAAATCAAATATTTCTTCATTCAATGGTTTAAATTCTTTTGCCTCCTTGCATTTCCGTGTGGGATGCTATTGAAACTAGGGAACTTCTTTGTGTAATAGTTTTTGCTTTTTTATTTATCTATTGCCTTCCCATTATTTTGCGTATATGCATATTTTTAATAATATAGTATTCTGCAAGTTTCCTCACGATTTATTTGAATCAATTGCTAGTTTTAGTGTATAATGGTTAGAGGGTTTTTTTATATTTTTTTCACTCATATGGTGTTAAATCTGTCGCAACAAGGAAATGAATGATGCTTATATTTAACTCGGAAAACTGGAAACTTTTTCAGAAAATGAATTAACACACTAACATACAGAACAAAATATTGAATTCGTCAAAACTTTTCTACTTTCATATTTTAAGGATATATTCCTTAAAGAAACGTGTCTAAACCGTTAGACCGTTTATGGAAACTGTCGGTGTGTCCAACACCTCCTTAACCCATTATTGCCTAGCGTCCCTTTTTAGGGACGGTCCAAAAAAGGGTCTAAATTTCCCCAAAATGAACATTTCAACTAAATAATAGTGTTCAAGTAGTAGCTCGGTATTGTTTCAATTCATGATTAACAGATTGCAGCACATGACCATTGTAAAATGTGTTCCGTAGCAGTTTTAATATGATTTTTATCAAAAATTACATCTTTCACAGTATCAAGAAAAAAAGATAAGTTTTCAAAGTTATTCCGCTTCCCAGTTTATGTTAAGAGCCGTTATTTTGAAAATCGAAAAAAAAAGGGAAATTTTGGCAGTGACCATTTTTGATTTTCCTAATTTTTTTATATGTAAAAGAAGGTCATGAGAAATGAACATTCTGAAGTTTGTAGCCCCCCAAAAAATTTTGTTCGCTCGGTAAAAATTCCCAAAGTTTGATGTTATGCGGCGCTTTTTTGGTAAAACGGCTGAAAGACGCATTTCAGTGCGCTGTAGTTTTTTACAGAAACGCTACCCCATGGTTATGTTTACATTTATTGATTGTACAATGTGTAGTTATGAGGACTCCATAGTTATTTGAGTTGGGGGGTGTTGCTTTCTTTAGTTAAGGGGCCGCAAAGTATGGTTTTTAGACCATTTTCACTCGACTTTGAACTGCGTTATTTCCCCCCTAAAAGCAACCCCCCGAAATTTTTTTAACATATACTGAAAATTTATACTATGAAGAGAATATGTGGCATGAAAATTGTTTAATATCTCATTGCTTTGAAGAGAAAAAGACTTAGACATTTTTCAAAATTTTAAAACGCGGTTTTTTGATCGCATTTAACTCAAAACAGCAACTCTAGGGAAAAAAAAGCTTTTATGGATTACTAGCGGTACCCGCACGGCTTTGCCCGTGGTATAAACTAAAGAATTCATTTGTAAAAAATTGATATGGCAGAAAAAATACTCTATTTTAGTTATAATTCAACTATAATTCTTTCAAAGAATGATATAAAAATTTGGTATGGACCCCACACTACTTCCTTTTACGTGTAAATTTTTAAGTAGATGCCTTAAGTGCTAAAATAGTGCTTGGAGTGAGCAAGATAACAATTCAAACATTTACATCCCTAGTTTGCCACAAGACAATGCAAAAAAATGTTTCACAATGATTAATCTCTTAAATATCACCGATTGTAACATCATTCAGTGGATTTTTCGCAAAATATCGCCAATAGCGCCAAATTGAACCCAAATAAAAAAATAAAAATATTTTTCCGCCTAATTTGTCGCCAACTTGGCAATATGTCGCCAAATTGGCGTCGAACACATGGCGACTAAAAGCTTGGCGATATATCGCCAAGTGATCGCGCCAATTCATATCACTTTTGTCTGCATTGAAATTAACACTGATTTACCCCATAATAGGGGTAAAACACCCCCTTGGGGAAATTCGAATGCAACCGCAAGGGGAGGTGCACAAAAATAAGCCAAAAGAGAAAATAAGAACAATTTTGCTGCTCACAGAAACCAACAGAAATCTTACCAAAGTTTAAAAGAAGAAGAAAATTTTCTTTCCTAACTTCAAAAACAAAATAATAGAAATTTCGTGCATTATTCTTCACCATGATAATAAAAACAATAAACATCGACGAACATCAACCAGCAAATGATAAATAAAAAGCCAAATTCGTTCACTCAAGCCATTTGCTGCAATTAATATTGAAATAAATTAATAATGAAATAAAATATGTTTTGCAGACGATAAATTTAGAATGGTTTACTATCATGTTGTTTCTTTTTTGACCTCATTTGGTTAAAGAATGTTTCCCTCTTCTACACAACTCGTCAGATCGCCAAAATGTCTCTAAACTCACAAAAATGGTACGCGTCAGTTTCTTCCTTCTCTACCTATTTTAAAGAAAGGACTCGATTTCTCATTTGATTGACAGGTACCATGTTATCACGGTTTTATTGTATATTTCATTTGACTAATTTTAATAAGGCTTGGAGTTTGGATTGCTACAAAAACAAATACATTTTTTAAATTATTAAGGGAAAAAGAACGAAACAAATAAACGAAATAAAAATGTAACCATGGTAACAACATGAAAAGTTGATTTCCGTTGATAAAATATTTCATTTCATCTTTATTTCCAAACTAATTTTAATCTCGAGCTTAACCATTTTAGAATCGTTTGGCTTGCTTTGCTGCAAGTAAGCCTTGAATTTCCGGGATTCTAAAAACAATTGTTACAGCTCACCTGATGATCGTAGAAACTTCGAAAAAACTTTATTTCGTGCAGAAAATTTCAAGCTTTCGAATGACATAAGACTTGAAAATGTGTATGAAATATTTCTTCCCTATTTTATCGAATTTCCGCTAAGAATTCGAATAGATAAGGAACGAAATGGAATTTTCGAAAAATCGCTTCAAGGTGCAAAACTACATGCTACAAACTAATTTTGTGCCAAGTGGCATGAAAATCGACCGAACGGTTTTGGCGCTACGCGCGTGACAGACAGACAGACAGAAAGAAAGAAAGACATACCTTCAGCTTTATTATTAGTAGAGATGGAACCTACAGATGTGTAGAATAACGTAAAAAAGAAAGTTGCGTGGAGTCTCGTCTCGTTTTCAAGAAAATAATATTTTTTGTAGCTCATTTTAATGCTTTTTTCTCATAGTAAAATGTGCCCATCAAGTAGGTCAGATCTGCTGAAACTCTAAGTATATTGTAATGATATATTTAAATTTGTATAAGGAAAGAGAAAAAGACTAAAAACACTTAATTTTGTCTACATTTTTTGTAATTTTTAGTTTTTTAATTGCAATTAACTCAAAAAACGTGAAATCCTGAGGCTATTATTGAATGCACATATTACTAGCTTTGAAATATTGGAAAAAGTAAATTCGGTGAGGTATCTTCAGATGTATTCTAGTGGGAGGTCACAGTGACCTCCCGAAAAATTTCATGATCGAAAATTTTGCTGTCGATTCGGCAAATTTGGAAACTATTGCAACATTGAGATTTTTTAATGACACATTTTTCTCACGTGTGCTTGATCGTATTCTGTAAAAGTTTAAGTTCCAGTGCCCATGAGTATCTTATACTTCTCAAGAAGATGTTCTTAATTTGCCAAAGGAATTTCTCAATTTTTCCGAATGATAAAATACGATCAAGCCCACATGTAAAAAATTAATAAATAAATAGAAAATTTCTGTGTTGCAGTATTGTTTCTAAAGTTGCTGAATCTTTAGAAAAATTTCATATTCGGAAAATTTTTCTGGAGGTCACAGTGACCTCCTTTGACTTCCCATCGGAGAGCCTCTAAAAATACCTCACAGTATTTACTTTTCGAATAATTTACTTTTTGATATAGGGGAAAGTAAGGTAAAACCGGGTACCTATGGTTTGAAGGCTCCCAAAACTCAGTTTTTAACATAGAGGAACAAAATTTGGCAAAAGTATGCTCTACTTATCTGTTAATGAAACCGCAGTCTTGAAAACATTTCAGTTTTTTTTCTGAATTTTTACAAATTTCTTTGTAAAAAAAAACCATTTATGTTATTGCTATGGGAAAATAAAAAATTTTAAAGTTTCCACAAAATTCAAGTTTATTCAGCAGCATGTGTTTAACTGCTGTCATAAAATATCATAATTAGTATAACAGGACACATTAATGAGCTGTAAGTTAGAATTTAACTGTCTTTAGACTTAATTTTTTGCTGTTACCTTTTCTTTGATTCATTTTTCTTTCCATCAGGTTTTTTTTTTTTTTTTTTTTTTTTTTTTTTTTTTTTTTTTTGTGTGTGTTCACCTTTGGTCTTCTTTTTATCATTTTTCTTTTTCTTCACTTCTAGTGTAGATTGAAGATTGAAGTTGACGTTTGTATGGGGAGCCCGTCAAAATTACAGTTTTACCTTTTCTTTTGTCCTCCTTCGCCCTTGTCTTTCTCTCAGTGTACGGTGGAGGCATTAATTCGGAAGGTGAAACACTGAATGATGCATCTAGAATAGGTTTAGGGTTAGGAGACATGGACTTAGAACTTCAGGGTAAATTGATTTGTTCGGGTTCCGAAGCTGTTAGATTCGATGGTATTGACACATTAGGAACGCCTGCTGCTGGTGTGAAATCTTCCTTGTTCGCAGAGTCTTGATCTCGGCTGTGTGGACCTGGAGCTTCCTCTGCGTTTTCCTTAGGTCTTGGTTCTGGCATTGGTCTATCTGTGGTCAGTGATGGCGCGAAGATATGTTCTGGAAATATGTTTCTGTTTAGTGGATATATGCCTGTCTGTTTGAATCCATTTGTTGCTGTTTGCATCACGGCTGCTTTCAAAAAGGCACTGCCAAAGAGTTTGACAACTTGATGAATTGTCACTGGCCTGCCTGGATGCATAATCAGCCACTGGCGCACTTCTTGTTGATAGTAGTTGTTGAGAGGTGTCATGAAGGTTAAGGGGAGCCATGAAGGTTAAGGCCCAAGGGGTGAAACCGGGTACACGGTTTTGCCCCTCAATCAGTACCCGTATTCGCCCCGCACATAAAGCTTTCATAAGACATGGCGTCAAATGACTATACAGAACGCTACAGACAAATACTTACAATGCTCCTTCACAGGAACGAGATAAGCATGTCTATTGCGTTCTGATGCAATCGCCACTGCTTCTTCATCAAGGTGGAAGGTAGTTCTTCTGTTTTTCACGCGATTGCAGCGCTTACAAAGGCTAAAAGGGGGTACCCGGTTTGCTCCCGACTACCCGGTTTTACCCAACTTTCCCCTAGTTGCAATATGAAGCTAAAAGTTCTAAAAATTCAGACACAATTAACCCTTTAAGCGGTCAATTATTTTACCAGAAATACTTCCAAAAAAGGCATATTTTTTTATTGCATATAGTTAAGTACCATACTTAACAGAATAAGAATATTAGGATTTTTTAAATTTTTTTCTTTCGTTTTTAATGCTTCTCCGTATTTACGGTAGACAACATATGAGTTCCACCCAGCAATGTCGAAAATATGGAAAAAAAATCTTTCTGTAACCTTTTTTGGATGAAAAGAATTTCATTTAGATGGACAAGCTACACTATTTGCTGAAAAAATATACTACTAAATAGTCTCTTTCAATAATGAAAAATTCGGCCAAACCAGAAAAGGAAATCAGAAAATATCGATGCCCGTACGCCGTACGGGCAAACCAGATGAGCCCAATTTCGGGCAGCACGTACGCTGTACGGGCAAACCGCTTAAAGGGTTAAGTACTGTGATTCTTTTTCACTATTACTATACACTCAAAAATTTTACTATACACATATACATAATTTATTATTATATATTTTAAATTTTAGCAGATCTGACCTACATACTGGACACATTTTACTACGGGAGAACGTATTAAAATCTGCTACATTTTTTTTCTATAAAACTATAAGAGACCACTGGCAGATTTATTTTGTACGTCGTTTTACACATATGCAGGTATCATATAATATAAAAAAATAATCATAACATGTAAAGAATAAATAAATAGAAAAGTTCAATGTTGCAATATTGTTTCCAACTTTGCCGAATCATCAGCAAAATTTTTCGATCATGAAATTTTTCGGGAGGTCACTGTGACCTCCCACTAGAATACATCTGAAGATACCTCACCGAATTTACTTTTCCAATATTTCAAAGCCATATGTGCATTCATATGTGCATTCAATAATAGTCTCAGGATTTCACGTTTTATGAGTTAATTGCAACTAAAATTATAAAAAATGTAGACAAAATTAAGTGTTTTTAGTCTTTTTCTCTTTCCCTATACAAATTGAAATATATTATTACTATATACTTAGAGTTGCAGCAGATCTGACCTACTTGATGGACACATTTTACTATGAGAAAAAATGTACTTTGAGTACAAAATGTACAAAGAGAAAAATGTACTTTGTATAGAGGCTGTCAAGCATCCCTACTTTTGATGCCAAGCGACTGGTTGTTAAAACATATTAGTTTCAATGCAAATTATAATATTGTGTTTCCTTCCTGAGAACAATGGAAGGATGCTCCGAAGCTTGTCGGTAATGCCAATGAAATTTATTTCACTGACGGCTCTAAGACCTCTTCCGGTACTGGCTCTGGTGCTTTTTGCAGCAGCAGCAAAACAAAGCTTTTCTTTTCGCTTAGGAAGCTTGCTATGGTTTACCAGGCTGAAGTTCTAGCCATCCTGGCATGTGTAACCAATTGCCTTGAACGCGACTTAACTGGTAAGGTTAAAAATTTTTTTCTCTGATAGTCAAGCCGCCTTAAAAGCCCTCAATAGCTATTGCTTTACTACCAAGTCAGTTTGGGATTTCCACAATGCATTGGTAAGGCTCGCCAGCAAGAACAATGTTACTCTCTACTGGGTCCCTGGCCGCCGTAACATTGATGGAAACGAAGTTGCTGATCAGCTTGCCAAATTGGGCTCCAACACGCCATTCGTGGGTCCTGAACCTGCTCTTTGTTTGCCCTATAACAAAGTCAGGAATACTATAAGAAACCGGCTTATGAATGACTTATATGCCAGGTGGCTTCAGTCCGACTCACAGAGACAAGCTAAAGCTCTCAACCAACGTCAACCCTGGCTGAGGTCTAGAGAGCTACTAAGTCTGAGAAGAAAAGAGATTAAGATGTCGATCGGACTTCTCACCGGACACTGTTCTCTTAATAGACACCTAAACCTGTTGGGTATCACTGATGACCCAGCTTGCAGAGGCTGCCTAGAGGCGGATGAAAGTTCAAGTCATGTTCTGTGCAAATGTGATTTTTATTCTGCCTACAGGTTTGAACATTTGGGATACCATTGTTTAGATCCCCACGAACTGTCTAGCATTCCTGTTAGACATCTGCTTAAGTTTATTTCAGCTATTGGGCTCTTTTAGGGTTCTAACGGGGATAGTATAATAGACCTGTGGTCGCAGTGCTTGCGCTGCCTTAGGGGCGCCCCCTTTTCACTTCATTCATTCATGAGAAAAAAGCATTAAAATGAGCTACAAAAAAAATTATTTTCTTGAAAACGAGACGAGACCCCGCGCAACTTTCTTTTTTACGTTATTCTACACATCTGTAGGTTCCATAATCCATAAAAACTTTTTTTCCCTAGAATTGCTGTTTTGAGTTAAATGCGATCAAAGAACCGCAAATTTTGAAAATTTGAAAAATGTCTAAGCCTTTTTCTCTTCAAATCAATGAGATATTAAATAATTTTCGTACCACATATTCTCTTCATAGTATAAATTTTCAGTATATGTTAAAACAATTTCGGGGGGTTGCTTTTAGGGGGAAAATAACGCAGTTCATAGTCGAGCGAAAATGGTCTAAAAATCATACTTTGCGGCCCCTTAACAAAAGAAAGCAACACCCCCCAACCCAAATAACTATGGGGTCCTCATAACTACACATTGTACAATCAATAAATACAAACATAACCATGGGGTGGCGTTTCTGTAAAAAACTACAGCGCACTGAAATGCATCTTTTAGCCGTTTTACCAAAAAAGCGTTGCATAACATAAAACTTTGGGAATTTTTACCGAGCGAACAAAATTTTTTGAGGGGCTACAAACGTCAGAATGTTCATTTCTCATGACCTACTTTGACATATAAAAAAATGAGGAAAATCAAAAAATGGTCACTGCCACACCTTGTCTGAATTACAAAATAATGGCTCTTAATTGCTGATTTTATTTCTTCCTATAAAATCTTTTTAAATATTATATCGTAGGCAGAAAAAAATTTTAGTGAAAAAAGGAGGTACCCTCAGGGGTCTATCGTAACTTTTAAGGGACGATTTTTCTTTCCTTAATAAAAAAAATTATTTTTTACATAAATTTTTTTTATTATTTTTCCTCGCCATTAAACTCTGTAACTAGAATACAAAATATCTTTGGAAAAAAAATGTCAGGCATTAATAAGTTAATACTGATTGCCTACTACAATTGCCTTAAAGCGGGATGCAATTGCTCGAAATAAAGCATCACCTTGCGGCTTGCAGCTATTGGCCATGAATCCAAACAATATTCGAATTAAATATTTTGATTGGTTAATTTTTTAATTTAAATTTATAAATCAACCAAATTGTTAATTTTCCTGACAGTTTCTTTGTTTCGAAGAACTTCAATAGCTGGCATTGCGTTATGAACAAAGGGAGAATTTTCGCTCTTTGTTAAAAACCAGACAGCAGTAGGCATTTAGTATTAAGGAGGCGTTGGTCTGTCTCGCTCTCTATCTCTCCATGTGTGTGTCCACCATGTAGTTCGTAGGACCAAAATGGGTCACTGATTTAATGGACAAAATGAGGGATTCAGTGCTGTTATTCACGTGAAAAAAGAGGGGGTATGAATCCCATCACCCCATCTTTCCGTAATAAGGGTCTCTTTGAATACTATTCTTTATTTCATGCTACCTGTTAACTCTCCATGAATACGATCAACAACAAAAAGAAATTAATTTTATTAATTAAAAACATATAGCGAACCTCACGTTGAGAAATATAATTCAAATGATATTAAAGTAACGAATTCTGCATCAACTTGAAACGAGTCCAGCAGCTTGAAAAAAATTGCGCCTTTACTGTAGTTAGATTTGATATTTGTTATGAGCTTTATTATTGAACGTTTTTTATATTGGCAGAACAACTCAAAGCAAGTTGCAACTGAAATCAGTTTTCATATTAAAATTTAAAAAAACGAATTTTCGTCTCCAAATATTATTTGGAGACGAAAATAAATTAACACAATAAAGAATGCACAATAAAAGAAAGTAAGGTGATATAATTTGTTTTTAATAGAGAGCTATATTGCGAACAATTGATCATAAATTTAGGATTTCCCTATCCCTTATTTGCTGTTACCCAGTTGACAGAAACCCGATTTTCCGATAACCAATATCCAGTATTGATTTTATTACATCATTACAACCAAACCCAATGAACTAAAATTCATCACAGAGGCTTTTCACTACCCACAAATAATGCGCCTTTTTACTCTCAAGAAATACTTATAAACTACACATTTAAAAGTTTTAAGCAAACATACCTTAGAATAAATGTGACTTAACTCGGATGACTCACAAAAGCATTTTTTACCTCTTTTTGTATTGAGGACTATCTTCATGACCCATGCAAAGCTTTTGAACTCGGCAGAAGGTATTCAAACTTTATTTATTTATTTTTAAGATGTAAATTTTTTGAATGACACCTAAAATGTTAGTTTAATTGTTAATAATTTTTAATTTTAATTGTTAACAAATAGAAACTGGCAACAAATAAACGTTTTAAATCATTGAGTTTTCTTCCCTTGTCGGCCAACAATGACATTGGTTTCCAATCGCGTAAATTTAGGGCTTAGCTGCTACTGCTAAAAACACGTTTTAATTCGAGTTCTATATAACATGGAAGTTCCAAACATGATCGAAGGCAGAAAATTTTCTCCCTTTTTGGTACTATATTTTTAACTTTCAAGTATGTTTTCACTTAAAAAAATCACGAAAAACGTTTAAAAGGTTTATAATTAATATCTTCGTAAATTAATGTCATTCAAAGAAGCAGCCTGGCTAAGAATATTCTCAATCAACTCTCCTTTCAAAAAAAAATCAAAATCGATTTATCCGTGTAAGCGCAAGAGTGCCACGGACATATATACAAATACACCGATACACAGGCTCGTCAAACTTATAATCCCCTTCCTTGTTGCGCCAGGGGGTTAAAAACGCGCATAAAAAAATCTTTCTGTTCTAAAAAAAAGTATCTCGTCTTGACTTGTGACTGCATTTTACCATAACAAACGTCCGTCAATTTTAGAATTAACCCATTTATGCCCAAGTTTTTTTTAACAATTTTTTTCAATTTTTATCTGCTTAAAACTCTTAAATGGAATGGTTACATACATTTTAGGTATAAAATAGATCGCCGTTGCCATGTTTATTAAGTTATTTAACGTCCTGTTTATGGGACACTGCGCAGATATGTGACCAAAATGAGACCTTACTTGATTTCACTTTTGCAAAGTGACCGAACAGAAGGCATCTGTGATCATTTTGAAGCAAATCATTTTAAAATAGTTTATTTTAAGAAAAAAGGGTTCGTAAAAAAACTTACTTTCTGTGGCTACCCATGCAGGATTGTTGCCTGACTGATTTGTCTGAAAATAGCTGTCAATAAATACACTCTGATGTCCAAATAGTGGCTATAACTGGTTTTCTCAAGAAGAATGACTATTTAACTTGTGAAAAACAGCTTTAGCAAAATGATATACCCATTACAGTTTTTTGCATGCAGTAACTAACAAGTGTCCCGTTTTTAGGTTACTGGGCATAAATGGGTTAATCTGCATTGCAGAGAGCTAACTACCATTAGGTCAGTAGAAATTTCCATCTATATTTCCACGCGATTACTCTCCAAGTATCCGAAGAAAAGGAAAACGAAGTCATCGATCAAGTACCTTTTTCTTTGTCACCTAATCAATCAAGCAGCAAATTATAAGAAGAATCACCATTATCAGAGTGAAAAAAAACAGCATCAGATATCTGTGATAGATGGTACCTTCTGCTGCACAAAGGAATAGGTTTTCGTCTCTTTTCCATTGTTGGAAAAATATTCCAAAAGGAAATAAACGAATGCCAATGGAACGGTTTTTTTTATGTTAAATATTAAAGGATGAAACAAACGAAGTATTTCGAAGTGGGGTAAGGCAAGAATTATATTATCGCACAGTAGACTGTTAGCCAGGATCGGATTTTCCTGGTTGTGGCTTATCTAGAGCTGTCGGTAAAATTTTACTAAACCGTATAAGAACAAGAGAAAGATAGAACACTCCTGCAAAAAATATCTAAAGAATTTGTGGAACAAAAAAAAAAACGAAAAACAGAATCTATAACGGAGGTGTTTCCTTTAGTCAAAAGTAGCACTTTCAATCACTGATATTGATAGAATAAGCAAAAAAAAAAAACATGCGGATAGCAAATGTTTTTATTTTTCTAACAATTTTATATTTGATTTTTTTTTCCTTTGAATATTCGATTTCTATATCAAAACGAGGTCTTGTATGACGTCACAATTGGACTAGGTTTTTACTTACTTTTACGTAGTAAAGGAAGTATTGTGATCACGAACAAAATTTCACGGAAAAAATTTGTCTAAATTTTAATTTTGCTCAACCCGGATAAATATCGAGCAGTGTTTTCGACCTATCAGCACGTAATTCCAATCATCACTTAACCATCACCTAAATCAGCACCTACCAACATATAAACAGTCGAAAAACCCTTTTTCAAACAGCCCCGAGTTAAGTACGACGAGTTTTCTCGTGACGTCTGTATGTAGTTACGTATGTGCGTATGTATTTGTATATATGTACGCGTGTATGTCGCATAACTCAAAATCTGTATGCCGTAGAAGCTGCTAGTTTGGTATGTAGGCTCTCTGAGGGAATCTAGTTGTGCACCTCCCCTTGTGATTGCAGTGTTGCCAAGGGGGCCTTTTACCTCTTTTTTCGGATAAATCAATGTTAATTTTAATGCAGATTAAGTGATATGATTTGACGCGACCACTTGGCGATATATCGCCAAACTTTTGGATTCAATTTGGCGCTATTGGCGATATTTTGCGAAAAATTCACTGAATCATGTAAAAATCGGAGATATTTAGAAAATGAATCATTGTAAAGCATTATTTTGCATTGATACGTGACAAACGAGGGGGTGTAAATGTTTGAATTGTTATCTTGCTTACTCTAAGGCACTATTTTAACACTTAAGGCATCTATTATAGAATTCAAATGTAAATAAAAGTAGTGTGGCTTTCACGCCTTTTTTTTCTGAAGCGAAATTTATTACTTTCCAAAAGTGACGAATCCTTATGGACGTCAGAGATGAATACAAGTTCAAATCAACTGACATCTTCTGCGAGAAGTACGACCTCAAAATGTTGAGTAAAAGCACTGATGCGCTCACTAATTTTAGTTGCAGTATAAAGCTCATATTTTTGCGAAACTGAAATAATTACAAGTTCAAACCTCAAAATATCGGTTAAGTATTCTTGGCGAAATAATAAAAGAACTCCTTCAGTGCTTGAAATAGGACATAAATTTAGTACAGTAAACAGATTTTTTAGTCTTTCTATACAAAATCTTCCATTCTTTTCATGTTTGAATTGTAAGTGTAATGGAAACATTTCATTGCAGCTGCATCCCTCTGTTCCCCTAATAACTATACTAGAACCGCACACTAACCCCCTCCCCCCCCCCCCCACACACACACAATCTGTAAAAAAGAATCGAGACGGACATGTGTCAACCTACATACTCGTATTGCACCTTTACCAAGGCGAAATGTAGAGTAGACCGGGGCACGTTTACGCGGATTTTTTTCAATGAATTTTCTCATTTTTATGTTTCAATTTAGGAAATGTTTGACGTTATATTCTTACAAAACAGTTAATAGAGTTTAAGTTTGTGCATTCAGTTTTCCCCCTGTTTGAATATTTAAGCGCCAAAAAATAATTTAGTTCAAAGTCTGTTGCATAAACGTATGAATGCACTAAAATACCTGAAATATGCGATGAAAACTAAGCAATATATGCTAAAACTAAACCATGTGCGCGATATTTTTTTTTATTCAAGCCAAGAAAGTCGTTTCATTTCAGTAAAAAAACTTCTCAAATTTTTGGGTGGTAAATAAGTCTTTTTGCACAAAAAGTGCTGTTCTCAGTAATTACTTTAACTGTCATAAATCACAATACGTTTTTCTTTTGTTAAAAATTGTCTTTTTCCATTTAATATTGTTTTTAAAGATTAAAATATCCATTCAACTTCTTTCCATTCAAATTTCTTTAAATTAAAGGTAAATCTAGTGAAAAGCGCAGTAATATGCATTTAATAAAAAATTGCCACTTTTAATTACGCATATGCACTTCAAAAGGGGGCTAAGTATTCAAGTTGTATCGTAACTTCAAGGGTCTTTATATTAAACTTGCATAAGTGTTGATTTACTTCCAGTAAAAGATTCCATTTTTCTTAAAATCAACTTTAATGAACTTAAAAACATTAAAAAACCACACTACACACAACAAATAAGATACTAAATTATAATCACCAAAATACTTCAAGATTTCAAGATTCATGAAAACAAAACTAACTAAAACAAAATGCCGCGTAACAAGTTGCAGCTAAACAAAATCAAGTGCCAAGGTCAAGAAGAAAAAAAAAGAACTAACAGGGGATTTAAATAGCAGTAGCTTACTGCGCCCTCTACTGGCGCCCTCTACAGTTAAAATCAAAGTTAAATCAAATTAAAAGTCTAAACATCCTCCCCCCGGATGAATATCATTCATAACATTTTCAAAAAATTAAACTTAAATTCAAGATTTCAGAGCAATATTTTCTTCAACTGCTAACTAAAACTAATCCAAATCAAAATTGCATCATATCAAAATATCACAATCAAAAGTTAAATGTTTCATTAATTTTAAATTAGCAATCAACTAGATTAGCAAAGTAAAATTAATCAAGTTAGAATAAAATTATACACAACAATCAAAAAGTTTTTTTTTTTTTTTTTTTTCAAGTTATACCATTGTCGAGAAATTTACCCAATTTCAAAATAATATAATGCACCAAATAATAATTAAATGTCTTTAAATGCACTTTAGTCCCAGTGACTTCTAGTAGGATTTTTTTTCAAGTATCATTATTTTCAATAGGTAATTTACACAATTTAGTAATAGGACGTTTTAATTCACCATTTAAAGTCCTTAGTGAAACAACGCGCACTTTCTTATCTGCTCCAGGAAACAGTTCAATGATGCGGCCTAATTTCCAGCACCATGGGGGTTGATTGTCATCTTTTATCAGCACCAAGTCATGTATTTGTAGATTTTCAGTTGAATTTCTCCACTTACCCCTTTGCTGCAGTAATTGCTGCGTTAGTAGCCACCTTTGCTGAGGAGTTATCTTTTGTGAAGTTAAGTTCCGTTCAGGTACAGCGGTCAAAGGAGCTCCTATAAGAAAATGCCCAGGGGTTAGGGCACCCAAATCACTAGGATCATTAGAAAGTGGTGTTATTGGCCTTGAATTTAGACACCTCTCAATTTGCGTGATCACTGTGAGAAATTCTTCGTAAGTGAGGATTTGACCCCCGATAGTCCTGCGTAGATGGTATTTCATTGACTTCACGGCAGCTTCCCAAAGTCCTCCATGATGTGGTGCAGAAGGGGGGTTGAAATTCCACTTGATGTTTTCCGCCAAAAGCCAATTATGGAATTCTGGACTTGAATGTATGATAGCTATTTCATTCCTTAAAATTCTATCCGCACCAACAAAATTCGTGCCGCAATCACTACTTATTTCTTCAGGTTTTCCCCTCCTTGCAGTAAACCTTTTTAAAGCAGCAAGGAACGATTCACTGGAAAGATCTCCCACTAATTCCAAGTGCACCGCTTTAGTTGCGAAGCAAATAAAAATACAAACATAACATTTAGTAGGTCTAATTCCTCTCCCCTTTCATTTTCACCAAGAATGGTCCCGTGAAATCAGCTCCAGCTCTAGAAAAAACTCTACTTGGAACAACTCTGTTAGTAGGTAGATCGCCCATTAGCTGAGATTGCGTTCTTGCCCTGAATCTACAACATTTTACACATTTCCAAACGCATCTTTTAATTTCAACTCTTGCGTTAAGGATCCAGAATTCTCGTCTTAATACGAACAATAGCAATTGGACTCCGCCATGAAGATGCTTTTCGTGATAATACTTGATTATCAAATCAGTAATAAAATTTCCCTTCGGTAGAAGTAAAGGATATTTTTGCGATTCAGTTATTTTCGCATTCCTTAATCTTCCTCCGACTCTTAAGATTCCACTTTCATCCAAAAATGGATTAAGTGCACTAATTTTACTGTTTAAAGGGATTGATTTACCTTGTTTTAAACATTTAATTTCTTCGGAAAAAGTCTCTTCCTGAATAACTCTGACAATTACTTCTTTGGCCCTTTTCAATTCTTCGCAAGTCAAATAATCAAGTTTAATGACGAATTCAGATTTCAATTTTAAGTTGGTGAAAAACCGCAGGCACCAGGCAGTCACTCGCTGAAGTTTCGTCCATGATGAAAATTTTGTCAAAAGATCAAATGTTTCCTGCCTAGAATTAACTAGATTTACTGCAGGACAATCTTTGAAACTTTTCCGTTCAGCATTTAAATTAATATCTTTTTCTTGCACTTGAGTTTTTGGCCATAAATCTTCCCGTTCTGAGAGCCAAGCAGGACCGTGTGACCATTTTCTGTTAGCAATCAACTCTTCAGCTTTACAGCCTCTGGAAATTAAATCTGCAGGATTACTTTTTCCATCACAAAATCTCCACGCTTGTGGACTTGTCAAATCTTGAATCTCAACAACACGATTGGAAACAAATGGCTTCCAAGAGGAAGCGGATCCCTTTATCCAACATAACGTAATCGTACTGTCAGTCCAATAAAACATAGTTTGAACACCAAATAAATTATCAAGATATTTTCCTAGACGGGCTGCAATTACAGCACCCATCAATTCTAGTCTTGGAAGAGTTAATTTTTTCAGAGGCGCTACTCTTGATTTTGACATAATGAAACTTGTTTGAATCTTGTTATTTTTTGCGATAAATCTAAAATAGGCAACGGCTCCGTATGCTTTCGGGCTAGCATCACAAAAAATATGCAGTTGAATTTCTTCTTCAAACACTTGGGAACAGTCTGTAAAATAATATCTTGGAATTGAAAAGTGTTTTAATACCTTTAGCTCAGAGCACCACTCCGACCACTTCTTCATTATTTCGGCATTAAAAGTTTCGTCCCAATCAAGACCCATTTCCCAAAGTTCCTGCATAATACACTTAATTCTAATTACGAACGGTGAAATAAATCCAGCTGGATCAAAGCACTTAGCTGCCGTTTGTAATACAACTCTCTTGCTACCTTTTAAAGGTTTTTGTAACATTTCTAATACGGGCAGTAAATCCAGTGCTAAACGATCGTTATCGGTGTCCCAATTTATACCTAATACTTGGAAAGGCTGTTTTATACTTTCTTCCATATTTACACAAACATCAGATTTATGCCATTCTTCTTTTAATTTAAATGAATTAGTTTGAAATTTTCTAAGATTCATACCTGCTTCTTTCAACATCATAACAGCTTCAGTGGACAATTTAAAAGCAGCTTCAACAGTTTCAGAGCCAGAAAATAAATCATCCACATATAGTGAAGTGTTAAGCATGTTATAGGTTTCAAAATTACTTTTTTCGTATTTTCTTATGTGATACTTAAGAGTGGAGGCTAAAATGAAGGGGCTACAGGTTACTCCAAAGGGGACTCGAGTCATTCGATACGATTTGGTTCCTTTGCTACTTTCGCAATTTTCAAAATATAGAAATCTCAAGTAATCCCTATCTTCTTCTGCAATTTTAATTTGTAGAAAAGCTTTTTCGATGTCAGCTGAAAAGGCTATTTTATTTTTTCGAAATTTTAATATCACATCTAAAATGTTTGGGTGCAAGTTCGGTCCTGAATTAAGACATTCATTAAGAGAATTAGAATTAAAGGATTTAGATGAAGCATCATAAACAATTCTGACTTTTGAAGTAGATTTTTCTTCTCTTATTACAGGCCTATGTGGCATATAATAACCTTTCACATCACGCGTTTCTTTTTGGCATGGTTCAATTACGCCGTCCCTTAATTGTTCCAGAATAATGGCGTTGTAATTTTCGAGTAACCATTCATTTCTGTACAATTTAGGTTTTAAATTTTCAAACCGGTATTTTGCTATTTCAAAGTTATTGTTTAAAGGAAGTTCATGGAATTTCCACAAAAGTTTAGTTTCATACCTTCCATCTGAAAATTTTAAATTATCTTCAAAATTTTTCACTGTAGCTGAATCAGAATTATTTACTTCGTTCGTTAATATGCCTAGTGATTCCAAACTCCAAAATTTCTTTATTTCACTGTTTAACTCTGCCTCAGCTGTGTTCATTAAATTTACTCCCGCGGATGCGTCAAAGTTTTCCGATTTCAAGGGGCCCTGCACAGTGTGACCAAATATTGTTTCACTTATAAACAACCCGCCGGGAACCGGTTTAACTTCCCCCTTCATAGTTTTCCATGCATAATCAGCACCTAAAAGGATTCCTATTTCTTCTTTATTTAAAGGATTACATAATTTATACCCTTGCGAGCAAAGAAATTCATGAAGGTCACGAGGGGTTCTTTTCAACTTTGCACAAGTGATTATATCCGTGACCAGAGCCTCGATTTTCAGAGAGGTAAAATTAAACATGCTACGTAATTCGACTGATACTACGTCATAAACAATTTCTTGCGGTTTCTTTTGACCAAAAGAATATATCATTAGTTTTTCGCTTCTTATCGGTTTTAACTTCAGAGAATTCGCAAGTTTTCTCGTTAAAAATGTCCTCTCACTTCCGGGATCAATAAAACATCGTACTAACTCATTCCCGTTACTTGTAGGTATAGCAACCATGCAAGTCTGCAAAAGAGTTGCCTTAATATCCTCAGATGTTTCAGATTGTGATAGCGATACAAGGGTGTCTGTGTTAGAGCTATCTTTAGGATTTTGATTTAATCTACAGAACAATTTGTTATGATTAAATTCATTACAAAATCTACATTTCCCAATTTTACTTCGACAGTCAGACGAAAGATGATTTTTACGTAAACACTTGTAACAGCGTCCTTCTTTTTTCAACATTTGCCGCTTCACATTATCAGCTATAATGTCACAATTATCAGAACTATGATTATTATTAGACTTGCAAAATATGCAAAACAATTTGTCAAAAACTGTATTTGGGGATGTGTTCAGAGTCAATGCTGCTGCGTTTCCCTTACCATATCGCGTATTTTGTTTTTGAACATAATTAGATTTTGGCTTTGAGTCATTAACTTTGCTGTCGTTACTATGGTTATAAACTGATAATGTTGCTTCCCGACACTCAATTTCTTCCCGAATAAATTTAAGCAGCTCATAAAAATCCTTACCTTCATCAGCTTTACTTTTGCGATGAAATTGTAGCACTAAGTCCTTAGGTAGTAACTTTAAAATAATAGGATTCAATAACTGGCCGTAGGCATTAGACGTAACTCCAAGATTTTCCAAGCTTCTTACATTAACTTCACACTGATCGTGCAATTCGCGAAGTCCGGTTAAATTTGTGGAATGTTGAACAGGCTGAAGGTTCAAAAGATTATTCATGTGGCTATTTATAATAAGCTCTGTCTTGCCGAATCGCTGCTTCAATACTTCTATACAAGCGTCGTAATTTTCTTCAGATAGTTGAAATCCTTTGACAACATTGTAAGCTTGTCCAGTTAACAGTGATTTCAGATACGAAAATTTTTCAATTTTACTTAAAGACTCGTTTTGATGAATTGACGTTTGAAAGGAGTTAAAAAATTCCAACCATGAACCAGGATCACCCGAAAACTTATCGATGTGTAATTTTGGTAGCTTCACGTTTGAACGGTTAGCTTCAGCAACTGTCGAGTTCAACACCGCACTCTCACCGCTTTTAATGTCCATATTTAGTTTCTTCATTCTGCTTGAAATTTTAAGCTTTGCGGAAAAAATAAGCTCTGCGTAATTTTCAACAGCTTCAAATTCTTTATCCATGTCCTCCGCATTGGTCATTAATTCTTCAATTTCTGAATCGTACTTCTTCAGCAATTCCTCCTTTTGAAGAAAGTTTTCATGAAGTTCTGAAAGTTCTTCAGCATCAGTTTCTTCTATGTTACATGCTAACACAGTCTCTAATTTCGTACACAATTTAGTGCAACTTGCGCGAACGTATTTTCGTTTGGCCTTCAATTTATCAACTGACTCCATTATCAGGTTTTCTTGCAATGTAAATCACGTCCGGGTCACCAAAAAATGTATCGTAACTTCAAGGGTCTTTATATTAAACTTGCATAAGTGTTGATTTACTTCCAGTAAAAGATTCCATTTTTCTTAAAATCAACTTTAATGAACTTAAAAACATTAAAAAACCACACTACACACAACAAATAAGATACTAAATTATAATCACCAAAATACTTCAAGATTTCAAGATTCATGAAAACAAAACTAACTAAAACTAAATGCCGCGTAACAAGTTGCAGCTAAACAAAATCAAGTGCCAAGGTCAAGAAGAAAAAAAAAGAACTAACAGGGGATTTAAATAGCAGTAGCTTACTGCGCCCTCTACTGGCGCCCTCTACAGTTAAAATCAAAGTTAAATCAAATTAAAAGTCTAAACACAAGTGCATGTGCATTTGCTTAAAACCTGAACTATAGTCATATATACGCATTACGCATATGTCCTTGAACTACTGTGATAACCAAAATTTTTATTAAGTAGCCCCCCCCCTCCCCCACTCTTCTCTATATTTATATATATTTTCTTTAATTAATGGATGATTTTTTTATTGAAATATTTGAAAAATACCTGCTAAAAGAAAAGTGAACCTGTGGGTAAAAACTGCACTTAGAAACTTACGTGGTTTAGAAAACTACAACAACATTATTAAAACAGAAAGCATTTCTCATTACAACCTGACACACGAAGATTTAGAAAGCAAGAGCAGATTTGGAAAGCGAAGATAACAAAAATGCATCTACTACGGAATAGTCCTCCATTCCCAAAATAACAAAAGGAATTATAATAATTTAATATCAACCACTTGAAATGTCAGAATATGAAGCACTTTCTCAGGTTGCGCCCTTAGCAATATTTTAAATAGACTTATTCTCCATCTCCCTACCGAGCAACTAACAAAGTTTAAACATGATACAGTCATAGAAAAAAACAAGAAGTTCTGTCAAGAACTAAACGAGCCTACTTTCCCGTACATTGACATCGGCATTCTAGCATCTGATCATTATTCTCTTGATTATCTAAGACTAAAAATTATGTCAAACATACCTTTTTAGCAGTTGAAGCTGATTTCTAAAAGCAAAATATACCCCTCTCATCAGATGAAATAGACACATAAAAAGTAAATAAATGAATAAATAAAGTTTTGTCGCGCACCTTTTAAAGAATGTAACTGTTACAGTTCTTCCGTAGAAAAATTCCTCAATTGTTTTCAAAAAAAAATTAAAAGTACAAAGTACATCAAAACACATTTTATCAAAGAAAGAAAAAAAAAAGAAAAAAAAACTCGTCCGTTGATAAAATGTCTCGAATTTCACTTTTAATCCGTTGCCAGTTGTTAAAAGTAAATAAAGAATAAAATGCCCTCGTGAATGAAACATTTTTGTTACAAAAAAAATCGTCTGCCAAAAATAATAATAATAATAATAATAAATTCAATAAAACAAATGAATAAATAAACAAAAAATCGTCTGCACAGTCAGTCATTTTTTTTCGGACTGTTTAGTCAAAAGTTATTAGGGGTGACAGCTTGCTTGAGCGGTTCAATGTTGAACAAAAAATTGTTCAAATCGGAAATGTAAATACGGGAATGAAGTATCCTTGAAAAGTTCTTTCCAACAAAAAAAAATTTGTTCAAATCGGACTGTTCATTAAAAAGTTAGTATCGCGGGACCGGTTGTTTGAACGGCTCAAATTTGAACCAAAAATTGTTCAAATCAAAAAATCAAATATGGGAATGAGCTGTACTCGCCGAGATCTTTCCAACAAAAAAAAGTTTGTCCAAATCGGACTGTTCATTCAAAAGTTATTAGGGGGGGACAGACAGACCGACCGACCGACCGACCGACCGACCGACACACAAATTCCCCATCTCAATACCCTACTTTCAAATTTTTAATTTTTCGATATTCATTTTACCTTTTTATTTTTTTCACTTGGCGAAATTTTTTTTGACTTGGCGATATTTTTTAACTTGGCGATATTTTTTGGACTTGGCGATATTTTTTAGATGCATTAAGCTACTTTTAATACTTTTTTCGTCTTTCTTTTATTTTTAACGGGAAAGTAGGCTAAAAAACGAAACACTCTGAATTATTCGGCTGCCATACTTGCCAAGAACAAAAAAAAAGGTGTCTTCTGACATGGATTAAAATCTTCTTTAAAACTATGTGAGTAAAATTTTGATAAGGGGCTATATACAAATTGAAATTAACTCAAAGTCTGAATTTTCAAATGGGAACCCCTACATTTGGTTACATAATTAGGTGCGGAGGGCCAAAAGTACGCTGAGTACCAATCGGCATCACTTTAGGACCAGTAGAACAAAAGTTATGACCGACCAAAAATTTAGGGACCACCACCACATTTAAAAGGCTACTTTCAAGGTCAAAATTTACAAAGAGTAGACAAATCATATTTTTTCGATTAAATTACCTAAAGCTGCTCGCAATAATACGTTTGCTTTTCGTAATTAACTAAAAATTCTCGGGTTTTGTTAAAGTTATAATATTTTTTTGAAATTTGGAAGAGAAAACCCTACTGTGTAGAGTTCAAGGGAAAAACGCAACATTCTATCTTTTTGATTAAACAAAGATGGATGCATATTTTTAGCTACGCACTAACCGTTGCAGCACACACCTTTTGGAGAGAGGTTACAACTTAAAAGTAACCTCTTGTATTTACACTGTTAAAAAAATTTCCTGAAAATAACGAAAAAATATACGGCAGCTGAGTTGCCGGAGTGTTTCCGTTTCGTTAATTATATTTCCGTGATTTTACGGAAAAATGACGAACGGAGCGTTCGTCATTTTTCCGTTAGGTATTTTTTCGTTTCGTAATTCTCCGTTCTTCATTGTTTCGGTTCTTATTATCCCCGCTTATACGTTATAGGCTTATACCCATACGCTTTGACTTATATGTATACATGCAAGATGGAAAATTATTTAAATTTTGCAAATTAACAAGCGCTTTTATAGCAGCTTAATATCAATAGCAAATTATCTATGGAAGTTCAATAAATTAGTCCTTTAAGTGTCGCAAAATGAGTAGATTGTGTAGCACAACAAATGCACAAATTGAAATTTTAAGAAACATTTGAAAATTTGCGAAACAATATAAACATATAAAAAGAACAAACATGGGTAATGTGCTGCCTTATCTTTTTCGTTTGTTCTTTTTATATGTTTATATTGTTTCGTAAATTTTCAAATGTTTCTCTAAAGTTTCTTAAAATTTCAATTTGTTCATTTGTTGTTTTTTCCAATCTACACATTTTGCGCCACTTAAAGGACTAATTTATTAAACTTTCATATATTATTTGCTATTAATATTAAGCTGCTATAAAAGCGCTTGTTTATTTTGCAAAATTTCAATAATTTTCCATCTTGCATATATAAGTATAAGCGTATAGGTATAAGCCTATAACGTAAAAATGTGGGTGATTAAAATATGGGAAAATGAGAAACAGAAAAATAGAGCAATTAAAAAAGGAGCGTAAACTAGCTCACCGGAAAATTATATATATATAAGACAAAATGATGAGCAAAAATGTAAACTTAAAACTCTTACGAATTTTGTTTTTTAGAAAAAGTTTGAAAATATCCGCTCATATACTTCAAACTTTTAAACATCTTGCCTTTAAAAAAAATACTAAAGCAATACAAGAATTTGCTTTTTTTTTTTCATTAAAAATTTTAGTTCATTAAAATAACATGATTTTTTTGAAAAGATTACATCAATCTCGCATAAAATACTCAAATATTTTGAAGATGGAATGATCAATGCATAGTATTTCTGAGCGCATAACTTCAAAAAATTAAAAAGTATTAACAAGGTGCATTCTTTTAAAAATATTTTCTCTTATGTTTGAATAAAAATTAAGTTCTTCCGAAAGTTCTTTTTTTCCTTTCTGAATTTGAAACATTCGTGGTTCCTTAAAAAAAAAATCCTGTATTGTTACTGATTTCCTCTATTTTCATATATACAGGGTGTCCACTCCAATCGTGGACCAATAGCTAATTTCTAAACCGTTAGAGATAAGCATATAGTTTATTTAGGAAAAAATCTCCAAATTATGAAAGGAATTTTGGGTCTATTCAATGTTTTTCAAAAAATCAAATTTTGAAAGAGTTACGAAATTTAAATTTTTATACAGCCCCCCAGTCCTATCAATCATATTTAGTAAAACATTCTTGACACTGTAACGTTTAAAACTAAAAAAAAATCACTGTTCTACCACAAAAATTGACCGAGTTATGACGTTTTGAAAAATCAAGATTTTGAAGGATTTCGCATATGGTCCCTCAAGCGATGTCTCGATGACGTCATGAAATAATGCAAAATCTTGATTTTTCAAAACGTCATAACTCGGTCAATTTTTGTGGTAGAAGAGTGATTTTTTTTTTAGTTTTAAACGTTACAGTGTCAAGAATGTTTTACTAAATATGATTGATAGGACTGGGGGGATGTATAAAAATTTAAATTTCGTAACTCTTTCAAAATTTGATTTTTTGAAAAACATTGAATAGACCCAAAATTCCTTTCATAATTTGGAGATTTTTTCCTAAATAAACTATATGCTTATCTCTAACGGTTTAGAAATTAGCTATTGGTCCACGATTGGAGTGGACACCCTGTATTTACGTTATGGTATTCATAGTGATCAACACTTTCAGAAATGCACTCTCAAAATTAACGAATTTTCTTTGCTTTTGATGAAATCACTTCCAAGAATATACCCCGAGCGAACATTTCGTAATTTTTTGGGGATGAATTTCGTCAAATGTAGCGAAATATTTCTTTATCCTAGTATCGTGAAATCGACAATCATTTTCGTAGTTTTGACAACATTAATTTCGTCACATTAACGAAGTAAAGTCATAAAGTAAAAAACCTAAGTTTTGAAACTAAGCTTTTAAATCTTGATATAAAATTACAAAAATCATTTCACTAAATTTTACTAACCCTCAGCACCAGTAAGTTTATACATGCAACTACTAAAATGCACAATTGGTTTACATCATGAAATAACTAACTGCTAAGTCTGGACTCAGATTAAAATAAAAATAGCAGTAACAAAAATAAAAATTCCTATCTCTTAAATAAAAATTTTCAATTTTTGTTGCTCAAAAAAGGCAACAATAGAGCGAGTAGATTTTAAAATATACTAACACGCCCTTTTGTTGCCCATTTTGATTCTATCCATTGCGATAAACGAAGTCTTCTTAAAAATGTTGAGCTAGGAAATGCTGGATACCGAATAACACATGAAAAGATCCAAATTATTTTTCCAGTCAATTTGATTAACTACGCAGAATCCTGGAATAATTCTTCTTCGAATGCTATAACAATAGTCAACGCTCTTCGACGAAGCATTTTCAAATTGAAACAAAATGGCGCACACATAATAACGTCCTGAGGAACACGATTAAATAACATTCGACTGTGATGTTTTTTGTAAAGTAGCTATCCAAACGACGAGACACAGATGTCCTCTTTTCCATGCTAATGCGAATAATACAAGTAGCTTTCACAGAAGCTTAAACATGTAGATTAATTCTCGATGACTTTGCGTTACTTTGGCTGCGCACTTTGATTCAGTTATGAATCATTTATGCTGCCAAAAACTAAGTCGTATCTGCGCACGCGCGAAGTCTATTCAGACTCTCTCTAACTTCCTTGTTCGATATATTTCAATTCAACCACAAAACCGGGTACATTCCGTTTTTTGTTTCTCCAACTTGGTAATTCACGGAATAGTTCCGTTTTTTTAAGGAAAAGTTATGTTTTGAAACGAAAACGGAAATTTACTGTTAAAATCAGTAAAAATCTTCCTGAAAATTCAGGGTTTTTTTAACAGTGTATATAAACTACTGTATTAGGATTGGCAAAAATGTTTAAACCGTGGCTCAGAATTTAAAAAAATGTCTAATCTTTACAAATTATTCCAAATAACCTTCCGAGACACCACAGTTTTCCATAAAAATCAAGTGTCCACGTAAAAAGTTTTCTGAATTGCTACATGTTGCATGAATGCAGACTTCTGACTAATGGACAAAAAATTGGATTGTCTACCAGTTTTAAAATATACTCAGCAGTTTTATTAGCGTTTCGCTTTCAACATATTATAACTGTTGAAAACTAAATACTATATAAAAACGCTGAGCATGTTCTGCAACTGGTGGATAAGCATATTCCTCTTTCTTTGCATAGAAATTCCCTGCTATTGTTTCAGTTTGCACAGTTGTATATGGTCCCTAAAAATGGTTCTTTTAGCATATCTCAAAAACTACTGGATATTTTGAGCTCCCATTTTGGATTCTCCTTTGAAACCCCTTCTAGATTGTTTCTCCATCAAAATATTATATGGTTCCAGATCATCATTTTTTCAAATATTAATTTCAAAATTCATAAAAAATTCAAAATTTTATCTGAGAGGAAGTCAATGACGTTTTTATTGTTGGGTTGGTTCATACTTTGATATAAAAAAAACAAACTTTGCCGTACCTATCGTGGTTTAGGTATTATATGCCCAAGTATCAAAAATACTTTTAACATTACGGGACGGTTTTTTCTCAGTTCTATTGTGAAGCAACGACTGGAGCAAATTTAAAACAATTAGGTATACAAAGTTAAATGATGTTGCTGATCACAAATATGCTATAAAAAAGGGGGGTTTTATAGAAAATTTTAAAGTTGATGCCGATTTTTATATGAAAACGACCCCTTAACAACAATTTACCAATAGAAATGTATAGAGCACATTATTCCTGAAAAAATAACATATTACACGTGTCTCTAGTGTTAATAGTCTTTGAATACGAGCGAGTGTTTAGTTTTTTTTTCTATGACTGTACCTTTAAATTCCGTTAGAACAAACTTCAAGGGATTGCAAAGTTTGTTCGTCGTAACAGCAATTTCATTGCTTATAGACTTTAAGCAGGGTAGGGGCAATTAAAACGAGCCTGTGTGTGTGTGAACATTTCTTTCGTTGAAATGGATATTTTGTTGAATTGATATTCACTGCGAATTGATATTTTATTTTACAGCATTTTTCATTTAAGTAGCAATTACTTTTACTACAATGTATTAATCTATTTATTTATTAACAAACATTTTTAAGAAAACCTAATTTTAAAAAAAAAACGAGTAAAACACATGTAAATGCGTTTCTCTCTTTCATACGTTTTTGATAATTATATGTAAAATTTTCAAATTTCTTGTTAAAAAGGTACAAATTCGTAGCATTTAGAGCTAAAAGTACAATAAATATTTGAAAGGTATGTTTGGCTAATGTATGAGCACATATCTTTCACCAGTAGATCAATTCAGTTTACTTTTAATTTTATTTAACTGCTGTATAAAATCAATTCTGCAAACGTACTTTGACGTAAACGCCTAATCAAAAAGTATATGAAAACTGTCATTGGGATAAATTTGTTACAATGAAGTAGTTGCCGCAAAGTTTCTGAAAAACTTGAAAACGTCATTAAAGTTTGTAAGTTTCATTTTGCTTCACATTAATATCTATTCGACATTTAGTCAAAACAATACAAATCGGATTTTTGTGAACCTAAAAACTAAGGTACCACTCATTATTGTTTATAATTCATCATCATCTATTTTAATTTAGATCAAATTTATTGGAAACACAATTTTTGGAAAGGAGATCATTTTAATTAAACTTTACCATGTAATTACTGCCTTAATGCAAGGACATTAACAGCACATAACAAAATATATCGAAAAGTAACTGAATAAAGTTCTGAACACTTACCTATGGGTACAGTAAATGCAGTTACTGTTTCCTTTGCATACCATAATAAGATTCTCAAAAATCCAGGTATTCTTCAAATTCACAGTATGCCGGGTAAAAATGATACTTTTACCAAACTTATCAAAAACATAGAAGTGTAGTTTGATGTGCACTTTCATTAGATAAAAAATCACTGACGTAAAAGAATGCACAGTATCAAGATCACATCTCACTGACAATTGTTTGAGACTTATAAAACCATTGAGCGCCATTTTGTCAGAAAGTTTTATGGCAAACCTCTAAAATAATTAAAAACCTAGTTCATCATTTAAAAAAAAGCTTTGAAATAGCCAGTTTTAGTCATTAATGGTTACGTCGTAGAGTTTCAAATTAGTTTTCATCTCATAGCGTGAAAAAATTCGTCCGTATAATCCTACACGAAAATTTCATAAATTATCTGTGAAATCGCCATTTTGGTTAGGATGTTTTTTTTTTCAAAAGCCAACAGCTTCAACATATATGAGGACTGCGTACTATGCGCTTTGCCTCCTGACAAAACAGGACAGATTTACGGCACAAGGAGGATGAAATAACATCCATGGGCAGGGCGGGATTTGAACCCGCGACCACTTGCTTACGAGGAGAGTACTCTACCTCTAGGCCCACGTGTCCCCCTGTTAGGATGTTGAATGCACAACCGTCTTACGCATTCTCGAAACGTCTATGTTCTCTTCATTTCAAATCACTACTTGAAAGCAGTATTTTAAAATTACGTTTCAACAGTTTTAAAGTCCATACGTGATGTTACGAATATGATCTACATTTGTTTTGATTATTTTTAGATTTGATTATAGTCTGACTCTAATGAGTTGGCTTCCATTGAGCTGAGGCCTAAACAATTCCATTTCTTAATTCAGGGAAGAGAAAAATCAGTTTACTACCCATAAAGATTATTAGCGCCGGGATAATCTAAAATTTTCTCCTCTTTAATAAAAATGGTGACATAATGTATTTTTAATATAATATTTTTTATTGTAACTATTTATTTTCACTGGAAAATATGTTACTTTGTGACAGTTATGTAATTTAAGAACAAATTGGAAAGGAACTCTTGCATTCAAAATTAAAAGAAAATGTTTCTGATGCATTTTATTCGTAATGTAAAGCATTGCACCAGTAACAGAGGCAGTAAAAAAAGGAATAGTATTGAAAATGAAGATTTTACACAATGCTACTTTCAACTGATTTATTTCTGTATACTGCAATAGACTCACAATTTTTTTGACATTATGCTAACTAGTAAGTTTTTTCACTCTACTTTAATGATGTATATTTAAAGTTCAATAATTTCCCATCTAAAAATTAAATTTTATCTATATACTTTACATTGCTTTTATTTTTTACATGTCATTATGCACCAATTGTGCAAACGAGCTTGGTGTGAGTAACCTCATTGGCTCTGTGGTAGAAGCTGCGTCTTCTAAGATGTAGGCACTGCAAAAAAATAAGTTCTTGCTTTTACAGTATTATAATGAAAGCAAAGGTTTCAGTTTAAAACTGTAAAAGCACAGTAATAAACTATAAAACTAGCTATTTTACAATTTACTACTGTAAAATTAGCAGTTTTAGTTTATTACTGCAAAATTAGCTATATTATACTGTGGAAACAACATTCATTTTTTTTACTGTGCTGGTTCGATTCCCACTTTGCCTTGGGTGTTCTTTCCTTCAGATGTATTGTAAAATCAGTGTTTGTCCGGAGCCAAGCCCTCTGACACGCAGTCCTTCATGTGTGTGATTAGCTTTCAAATAAAGAATTATAAAACTTAGGCAGGAATTCAAGTGAAACTCGGACGATCGCAAATTCCCATATTTGGATACAAGTGAAACGTTACAATTGCTATGGAATGCGATTCTAATGTAATTCGACTTCCAGTAGCGATTGCAATTGCGATCGCCTCGAAGCGACTGTAATGGTATTTTACTTGAATTCGGCCCTGCGAGTTTTGAGGAGAGAAAAATTACTGTCTGATCTTCTTAGGTAAAACCTTCCGCGTGTTTACGCATGCGTCAGGTCTTCTCTGATCTTACCAAAATAAGGGTGATAGGTAATACAACAATAAGGGGAAGAATGACAAGAAGCATTTTGAGCCGTATCAAACAACGTAGAACGATGCTAATTTCAAATACATAGTTAAGTTGAATGTATCAAAAGGACAGCAAATATATATGCAAGTTTTAAATTGAAAACTTCACAAAGTTCCCACTCACAATCCTTGATCCCTTTTTTTAGTGGAACTGATCGCGAGTGCTAGGCGCGGTTTTCACGGACTGGCAGTATTGCAAAATCTGTGTTTGTCCGGAGCCAGGAAACCTAGCACGCAGTCCTCCATGCATGTGAAGTTGTGCGATTAGCTTCCAACTACAGAATTAAAGAACTTAGTGCAAGTTTTGACGAACGAAGGAATACAAATATTGATTTAAAGTAAATAATTAGTACGTTTTTCATATTTTTAAGATGCGTCACTTCGGTTGCAAGAGTACAACAGGTGGTTCTAGGAGCATTATAAACAACTACTTTAGTTGCTTTCGAAAAAATTACATCTTTTTCCTCTTGCAGCAGACAAGAAAATAAATACTGATCACAAAATAATATATTTGCTGATTAATTTCGGTTCTCATATCGCACCCTTGCTACAAAAGTGCCACAACTCAATGACCGTTATTAGACGTAGTTTACACGTCTCTACCAATCTTCAAAAGAGCCAGAAGTTGCATTGAAAAATCAACCGACAAAGGGCAGTTACGGCGTTTTGCTGTTATCAAGATGCACCAGGACCCCTTCCACTGAAATGCCTCATCTTGAGTTGTCGACCAGCCGTCGTAGAGTAACGTGCGTAACTAACGATCATGGTTTGAGATGTATCGGTCTTCATATTGACAAATTCAAAAAGACTAAAATGTGCCTAGTTAGCCCGGGAACAGTTCTTTGCAATTCCTGGAAAACGTAGTTTTTTGAGTTGTGGCACTTTTGTAGCAAGGGTGCAATATATTATGCACTAAAAATGGTAAGAATAATGAAAAGAAATTTTGATTCCCTGAAAAAGGCCGGTATGTTTCTAGTAACCTACAATAAATGCCTTGCGAATAATAAAAGCAAAGCCCTATTTTTTATTCACGTATCATTATCATTTTTTATTCTCACACCCTAATCCCTCCGCCAATGAGAGTATTTTTTTTCCCTTAATGCTTACGAGCAAAGCAAGGACACCTTGAATTTATTCAAAGAAAATAATAATTAACTATTTTTGAAGCAAAGAACAGGTAATTTTAGATTCCAATCATAATTTCTTTGTAATAAATGTGATCGGCGAAGCAGAAATGCAAAAACTCGCCTTCTTTTTCATGATAAAACATGATTCTTTACAACAGAAAAATATTCCACGGAAAGAAAAAAGGCCATAAAAAAAGTCCCAAACTTTTTTTAGATTCTTTCTTGTGATGCATTGATGATGACAACTTAATGAACATCGGATGGAATTCCAGTGTCCGTAAGGGGAAAATGCCTGAAATATTCCGGCGATTTTTTTTTCCAGAGGTCGAAAAATTAGCTTCCTTGCTTTGTGCGAAAGAAAACTATGTCTAAATATTTCTTCCTATTGCCTAAACCAAGGATAGCAGCTGCAGATGGATTTGATGATCAAAAATTGCTACTTAGAATGCAATACTTTGCATTTTGCCTTAACACGTAGAACAAGTTTTCACAGACTGCCAATATTTTATTAAACACAATGTACTAAATTGTTTTGATTTTATTTTATATATACTAGAAAAAAAGAACATATTGGAGATAAGAATACATATATTGTAAATTCGTGAAATCGTTCCTAGACGGTACAACTTTCGGGATTTACACATTTTATCGGGGCTGTTAAACGAATTTTAAACATAGGCTTGCTGTTTATCGGTGTGTCTTCACGTGGGCGAACACATTTTGTGGACGCATCAACTTAAAGGCCATTTTACATGGTTGTACAAAAAGTTCTAGGTACAAACTCCCAAAAGAACTTTATTACCACGGAAAGTTCACAGAAAAGTAGCACCAGCTAAAAGCGAAACATGTATAAGGCTTTTAATCCATGTTTTTGTATAATTCCTCTGATAGGAGGATTCATTAGGAGGGAGGGGAGGAAGATTTTTTCTGTATCATACATATTTTGTGCCAAATGAGAACATGAATTATAATTGTTTTTGACTTATTTCATGCTAAAATGAAATAGGTGAGCCTTGAAATGAAAATTCATTGTTTTAATTTTAATCTTTGTTGGAAAATACTAATATTTAAATACCATAAATTTTATCAATTTGTAACCTAAAGGCTCATGTCGATTAAAAAAAAATAGGCCTAATAATAGGCTAGATTCCTATAAAGGGGTCATTTTTTGACAAAAAACTTGAATTTGAGCTTTTTAGATTTTTTAAAATTTCAAGACCCCGCCTATGAATATTCTAGGGCAGTGGTGGCCAACCCGCGGCACGCGTGCCACAGTGTGGCACGGCAGAGTATTTAGAGTGGCACGCGAAGACTTATTGAACTTTTTTCAAAACTAAATAATAATGTGGTTTTCAGCAATTTTGTAGAACTTTTCAAACCTTATTCTCATAGTTGAAAAAATCCTTTTAAAACCTTACTGCTAATTCATTTGTATTCAATTACAAATATAATACGTTATAATATGGTCAAAAGCTTAATCTGGAGATGTAATCGTGCGTTCCAAAAATGATTTGTGCAAGAATCCAAAGAGCGGGAGCTGGGGGGGGGGGGGGGAACGTTCCCAAAACCCTAAGTGATTCTGAGGATTCCGACTCACACTCGGATGCTTTTTTAACGGATGGCACAACTTAATCACGCTCTACCAAAGATGGTTCAGCAAATGACCAGAAATTTGAATTATCACTGAGAGGGAGGTCTTTGGGCTAAAACTTTCTAAACTTAACTGTTAGTCACTGTCGGATCTAGGAGAGAGCAAGGGAGTCCTAGCTTCGGGCAGCAGAACTTAAGGGTATCGAAAGCCCAAATGCGGTTCTAAAAATGTGTCATAAACTCCCCAGGAGTCCAAAAAATTCTTAAAATTACGTTTTCCACCCTCTTATTGCAGAAAATTTCTGGAGAAGTGTTCCGACCCCTCTTCCTTTCCTAAGATCCCTATGTTTAGAAATGCATTTTAGTGCATAAATTCTAAACATTTCCAGAGAAAAGCAGCTTTTCTACCTCTTCTCTTAAATTAGCCAAATGTATCCTAAAATGACATTTTTGAAACTTCTATTTCAAAAAGATTGCAGTGCGGATTCCCCTTTTCCTTGACTGACGTCGCCAACTTTGTGTATGTGTTTTTAAACGAAGGAGCCTTCGAATCTCCCAACCTTTTCCTTAACATCACCAACTATTACACGAATTGTATGGTAAGAGCCTAAATATGGAAACATTTCTGGAGGAACCCCCGAACTCTCCTAAATAATCTAAGAATGCATCTTTTGGTTTTCAATTTTGAAATTATTAATGGAAGAGCAAGCACTACTTCCTCTAATATCTCAAAATATCGTCTAAAACTCCATTTTTAAAACTTCAGTTTAAAAAAGTTTCCCATGACAGCCTCCAAATCCCAGGCCTTCCAAAGTTATTAAAGATAGTCTAAAATTTATTTACAGACTTTAATTTAGAAAAATTTCTTGTGAAGGGCTGCTGAATTCACAGTTTCCCAAACGTTACTATGTTACGGCCAAAGCCCGAAATCGGCCAGTTCGCGAATTGGCCGGCCACTTCGCGAAATGGCCAATATCGCCTCAAAATGACCGGCCAAAGTCCGATCTTTCCTTGATTTCGGGCTTTGGCCAGCCAGTTCGCGAACTGGCTAGAGGCGATCAGCCAAAGTTAGAAAAAAAGGTAGTGACGCATGTTGTGTGTCATGACTTTTTTCACATGTCACATTTTGTGCTTGTTTACCATAATGCAAATGATAATCACATTTTATCTGCCACAGAGCAGGGGCAGATACAGAAATAATTTTTGTGGGAGACCCAGAAAAGTAAAAAGTGCTTCTCCCCTACATTTTTTATAAAAAGAATTCTCACAAAGTTCCTCTAAATTTAAAAAAAAAAACGGGGGGGGGGACATAAAGTCAATTAATCTACTTGAAAGTGCAGAAGGATCACATACGTGTACTTATTTACTTCGAATCTATAGCGTTTTTTTTTTTTTTTTATTTTAACATTTTAAGTCGATCAACTATTAAACAAGTGTTTCCCAGCATGGGGGCGATTAGACTCCTCAAAGGGGCGGTAAGTTCTTAAAGGACGATGGTTATTTAGAAGAGAAAAAACAGTAGAAATAAAACTAGCGAAAACCGAAATTGTGAATATGTACGAAATCGGTTGTTCAGAGTTGATCGGAATGTCTTGAGCTAGGTGGCGTCTTCAGATGACATTAACTAACGAAGAAATTAATTAAAAACCTTTAATATATTTTTTGCGCTTTTTGAATTCGAATAAAACTAATTGAACTTAAAATTAAAGTTCAAAAGCTTCCTCCTTGCACCTAAAATGAACCTTAGGAAGTATTTTGTCATTTATTGCTAATTTTATAAATTTTCAAATTGTCAATTTGTTTTAAAACAAATTTTTAGTTTCAACGATTTTAGTTCCCACAGAGTCTAGTGTAGAAAAGAAAATAATATTTCTTGAACAATATACTTCTGTTTTTTGAAAAGTACGTCGAAAATTTTAAATGTTTCCCTTCAAGTGCTTCAGTTATATATTAGTTTACTTTGTGAAAGGAAAAAAGAATAAAGGTATTTTAAGTTTAGAAGTGATTGGTTATAATTGCTTTATTGAGTACATTTTACTTCAAATAAAAGTTAGCTGCTTATATTTTTAATGATATCTATGTTCAATTGGGTCAACTTATTGTTTTTTAGAGGAAGGGCGGGGGGCGATAGGTGTCAGTCAGCGTCTTGAAGGGGGAGATGAGCTCAAAAAGGTTGGAAAACATTGTATTAAAAATTATGTCAAATGATTCGATATTATTTAACCTAATATTAGTAAATGATGCACGCTATTAATTAGAAACAACTGTCAATATGATTTAAAACAAAAAATTATCAAAACGAAATCGTCATTTTTTTTCATGATAGATGAATTAATGAATGAATCGTGATATATATTATGTGCCGTTGATTTCGCAAACCCTCAGTTTTATGTATTCTTTTACTCTGTCTAACCCCTGATTGCTATATTATTCCCATATCAAACCAAAGTGATGTTATTCAAATATGCTGTGCATGCACTTTTTTTAAACATAGTTCAAATTTTTTTACGAATATTATGGAGAAATTAAAAAGCAATTGAACATTAAACTCATAGTAAAATTATTTTTATCCCTTTGGAAGCCCCCCCCCCCCTGCAATCCGCTACTACCACAGAGTAGTTTTTTGAAACGAATCCGCACTCTTAGGCACCTAGGATCGTCCATCGGAAAAAAGGCCAAGGTAGGTAATAGCGTAAAGATCTCACAATACTAGAAAACTCGTGGTCTCTTATGAAAATTTCCACTCCTTTGCAGAAAACAAACTAACAAACAAAAATATAATCACATTATCTTCTGAATTAGTTTATTACAGAGGGTCATTCCATGTCAAGTGATCCAACGTTTTTTACCTTACATTTTTGTATTTCTTTCACATTTGGCTCATCAATTGTACCCCTTGAGGTAATCAAAAGTCTCAATTTTTGGATTTTTATCTCTATTATTTTTTCATTTATGAGACTTTGAACTTTGGAAAAACCCTCGTTTTTCCATGGATAAGGGTACATAAAAGTGACCATAACTCGGCACCAAATATAGATAGAACGATTTGGTAAATGGCATTTTAAAGTACGTTAGTTGCCGCTTAATTTGATATGCAACATGACTAATTTTGTAAAAATTTTCTTTTTCAAAAAATGAAATTTAAATTTCAAATTTAAATTTCTCGAAAAACATATAATTAATTTTTTTGAAAAAATTCTCAAAAATTTTTGTGTATTTCATCTATGTTTGTACAAATTTTTAGATTGGGATCTCAATGGGATCATATTTTTTTGAATTTTTGAATAAAACTGTATAGGAAGAAAATGATATTTTTTAGATTCTATTTATTTAAATACTAAGTTCTCTTGCTCGTGATGGTCTAAAAAGTAATAAACAAACATGAATATGTTTAAAGTGAGCTGACATGAGCTTATAGATTTGTCAGGTTCACCCCCCTACCCCTTTCTTCCCCGCACAACCACTCTTTTTTAATTCAAAACTGTTCAAAATGTTTTAAAAAAAACAAAAACTCTTTGATACAAAATGAATACTAAACTTTTTTAAAGTTGGTAAATGAGTTTCCTTATAACTAGACGAAGTATCCCCCTCCTCCACCCAAATATACCATTAACGCTGTACTATTATGACGTCTAACCTGGGGATTGAATATACTATTATTTTTACTCTAGGTAAGTGAGCTAACATTAACTTGTAGATTGGTTAGCTCCCCTTCCCTTCCTTCCTAACCCAACCATTTTCCCCCCAAACTGTTTAAAATGCTAAAAAAAAGCTTCTTTGATACAAAATGAACAGTAAACTTGTTTAAAGTTGATAAATGGGCTTCCTTATAACAAGGCAAAGTACAACCCTTCCCCCACCCAAATATACCATTAACGCTATACTAATATGACGTCTCACCTGGGGATTGATTTGAGGATTATTTTCCCCCTAGTTATATATTGTTTTTCAGACGAAGTGTTTCTTTTTCAATCCGAACTTCACAAAATGTACTTCCATTCAAAATCTGAATTTAAACTTATGGTTCATTTCATCCCCTCCTCCAGCAGCAATCTTCAATTTTGAAGGGAGGGAACAAATGGGTCGCCCCAAGATCATAGCAAACAGCAAAATAGCCACTGTTTCCCCTTGTTTTCATAATGTTTTCCCATTATTTTTACACAAAACTGAAAAGAAATTAAAGTGTCACGTTATATGTCAGTCCCCATCACTGCCTTTCTTTTCTCTTATTGGACAAAGCTCATGAGCTAATAGGAAAGAGTAACAAACAGAACAAACTGAAACACTACCAGACATCAGTAGAGAAGGCTTTGAAATGGGGCTAGGCGGGATGATAAAAAAAATAAATGTTTGGAGTGGAAAGGTAGGGTAAGGGGCGGGGGCAATCTGTAAAGAAGTTAAACAACATGTGAGGTTGTGCTCAAAAAAGCAGTGTTCGTTTAATATATACATATATAGATATATCTTGCTGCATTACTTTCCTTTACAACAAAATGAAAAAGAACACAAACAATTAAATAAAAGCTGCACACTAGTCAGTGTGGGAAGATGGTTATGGGGACACAGACATATGGTCTGATATTTTGATTTATTTTCAGTTTTGTGCGAAAAGAATAGAAAAAACGATGAGAACAAGGCGAAACAGTGCTATTTTGCTGTTTGCTATGATATTGGGGCAACCCATTTATTTCCTCCCTTCAAAATTGAAGATTGGTGCTGGAGTAGAAGATGAAATGAATCATAAAGTTAAATTTCAGATATTGAATGGAAGTACACTTTGAAGTTCGGATCGAAAAGAAACACTTCGTCTGAAAAACAATATATATACCTAGGTTTGAAAATAATCCTCAACTCAATCCCCAGGTTAGACGTCATATTAGTATAGTGTAAATGGTATATTTGGGTGAGGAGGGGGATACTTCGTCTAGTTATAAGGAAACCCATTTCCCCACTTTAAATAAGTTTACTATTCATTTTGTATCAAAGAGTTTTTGTTTTTTTTAAAACATTTTGAACAGTTTTGAATTAAAAAAGAGTGGTTGTGCGGGGAAGAAAGGGGTAGGGGGGTGAACCTGACAAATCTATAAGCTCATGCCAGCTCACTTTAAACATATTCATGTTTGTTTACTACTTTTTAGACCATCACGAGCAAGAGAACTTAGTATTTAAATAAATAGAATCTAAAAAATATCATTTTTTTCCTATACAGTTTTATTCAAAAATTCAAAAAAATATGATCCCATTGAGATCCCAATCTAAAAATTTGTACAAACATAGATGAAATACACAAGAATTTTTGAGAATTTTTTCAAAAAAATTAATTATATGTTTTTTGAGAAATTTAAATTTGAAATTTAAATTTCATTTTTTGAAAAAGAAAATTTTTATCAAATTAGTCATGTTGCATATCAGATTAAGCGGCAACTAACGTACTTTAAAATGCCATTTACCAAATCGTTCTATCTATATTTGGTGCCGAGTTATGGTCCCTTTTATGTACCCTTATCCATGGAAAAATGAGGGTTTTTCCAAAGTTCAAAGTCTCATAAATGACAAAATAATAGAGATAAAAATCCAAAAATTGAGACTTTTGATTACCTCAAGGGGTACAATTGATGAGCCAAATGTGAAAGAAATACAAAAATGTAAGGTAAAATTTTTCTCAGATTTTGGATCACTTGACGTGGAATGACCCAGAACATTATGAGTGTCAATATTTGACACAAAAAGACGAATTGTTATGGCATTTCGAATATTGCACAAAAGTTTCATTTTTACATCTGCAGCGATTTGTTGAGCATTTGGAAGTGCATCTGCATCGAACAGCAAGCACATCGCACATTGGCCAGAGAGTTACGGCCACTTCGCGAAGTGGCTGGCCAAGATCGCATATACGCAATTCATTTCCATTACATCGGACATTGGCCACACGCCCTGGCCAATGCGCGAAGTGGTCGGACTTCGGGCTTTGGCCGTAACAACTACAAAGATGCCGTGAAATTAAAGTTAAACAGCGAAGAGATGACGGGTCGATTGGAAACGGAAACGGGCCACTTCATTCAAAAATAGGTTGGATTAAGCCTTGGTTTCCTAGGAGTGAAATCGTCGATCTCTGGCGAGGCGACGGTCGCCGCCTTCTTCTGCGCATGCACCTGAGCCGCAGATTGACGTCGCTTCACGCCACGCTCCAATCAAACTGGTTCTGATTCCAGCGTGCAGTCGCGCCCGGTGTCGGCGACGATTGTCGCGTTCAAGGAACTAAGGCTTTAGAGAGAAAGCACAAATTCACTGCTTACGCGTTCCAGCAGATCCAACCTATTTCAAAATGAAGTGGTCCGTTTCCGCTTCCAGTCGATCCACCATCTCTTTGCGATTCAACTATACGTGTTTACGATTTCAGTTTTGAAAATTCTCCGAGAGATATCTCTGCATTCTCCCTCTTATTTAAAGTCTGCAGATATGGCCTAGACCTGAACCTTTCGTTCTCAATGACTACTCAAAAATGACTTCACACAATGTCGCGAAAAATTTCAATGGAAACCCTGAAAGGTACCTTTCTTCTATAGTTTTCAAATAAAACCTAAAGTCACATTTTTAGGACAATTTCGAACACGCTTTAGAAGAGATGAACTTGATCACATTAAAGTTTCGCTCTATGTGACAGTCTTCAATTTTTTTTTTTCTAACTTCAATGAGAAAATTTTTTAGAGAGCGAGAGCCCCTACCAATTTACCGTTTCCCTAACCTGACCAAAGATAGCATAAAACGAGTTTTCCCTACACGGAGCTTCTTCACTGCTCAAACTTAGAGAAATAATATAGTATTTGAGTATAAGTAACACAATCAGCCCATAAGTAAAAATAATTCCTTTTAATTCCCTTTTTTGTCACTGAAAAATTCAAAGTAACGCGAAATATTTCTTTTCCCGAAAGTGGCACTTTTCCCAAAAAGGTTGGCCACCCCTGTTCTAGGGCATCAAGGAACCTCTGTGTCAAGTTTGATGAAAATCTGACGCAAACTGTGGATTTGTATAGAGAATAAGTATACAAATATACAAGCATTCACTCATTTTTATAGATATAGATTATTATATTTTTTTTTCGCAGACGATTTGTTTTGTTAACAAAAATTTTTCATTCACGAGAGCATTTTATCTATCTAATATCTTTAAACGAGCAATTCATGTATATATATTTATTTTTCGGATCTCGAAAACGGCTCTAACGATTTCGATAAAATTTTGTATTTAGATAGAGTTTCGGTTTCTGAGTTCAGCTACGTCGGCGTTTTTTCTGTAAAAACGCGAGTTTTCGCAAAAAATCCCGTTTTTTTGTGCCTTCATTAAGTAAGTTTGAGACGCTTTTCTTCGCCATTTTCTTTATGATTACTGTCATTGTTACTGTCTCATAGCAACCACGTTTAGTATAACAATGGATTTCATATTTAATCACATCAGCGCAAATTTAAATTTTATGGTATTTGGCAACGTTAAATTGTTATTGTTTTTGAAATGTTAAAGCAAGGCTTCACTAGATAAGTGTCTTGTACAGTCTGTTTCATTTATTCAAAAGCCATGGAATAAAAACAGTGATGATTGTCCACCTACATCTATTGAATTTTATGGTAAGTATATAAAAATCAGATTACTTTTTACTTTTCAAGTGCGATTCCAAAATTGAGTATAAAAGTGTTATAGTTAGTTTTAAAATACTTTTTTTCCTCCTCAAGAGTGTTTAGTAAGATATCTCAGGTAAAAAATCAATAAATACGAAACTCAATTTTCTTAAAATATTAAGTTTCGAAACAAAATGACATCCATCTAATATCTTTAGACGAGCAATTCTTGTATATATATATTTCGGATCTCGAAAACGGCTCTAACGATTTTGATAAAATTTTGTATTTAAATAAAGTTTTGGTTTTTGAGTTCATCTATATCGGCTTTTTTTCTGTAAGAACGCGAGTTTTCACAAAACCCCCCGTTTTTTGTGCTTTCATTAAAAGTTTGACGAGCTTTCTTTCGCCATTTTCTTTATGATTACTCTTATTGTTACTGTTTCATAGCAATCACATTTTATTATAACAATGGATTTCATATTTAATCACATCAGCGTAAATTTAAATTTTTTATGGTATTTGGCTAACGAGTTTTGGCAACACGTTAGAATTACTATTGTTTTTTAAATGTAAAAGAGATCGATCAAAATAAAGTTAGAATTGGGTGTGGGCGGCGGTAGTCCGATCGGAAAGTCGTCGGACTCGTAACCGGAGGGTCCCGGGCCGATCAGATAGAGGGAGCCGAGCCGATCAAAGATCCACCGTCTTCATTAATGGTGGTAGGGGGACGTTAAAAGTGTTCGTGGTCATGAAATCCTCCAAGTAAAAGGATACCTCAGGGGGATGCTGAGCCAGGGGTTTGCTCGGCCCTTGGGCCTGGTTCAAAAATGAACAGAGCGCTTTTCAGGGTCCCATCCCGGTTAAACCACGAGTTGTGGTATGTACGGGGGGAACCTTGGAGTGTGAAGTAAAATGAAAGTCAAAACCAACAGGAACCAAATGCGTACTGGAGAACATGGACTCTGCATCCATTCTCATCAACCTCTCCCGCGCTTTAGGCGCCAAATGAAATGAAATTGGGTGTGATTTTACGGTGAGCATGGATTAAATAAGGTTGTGTTTTTTGAAACAAATCACGGCTGTTTTAAAAGCTTAATTGCAACCAAAGGCTTAAAAATGCTTTTCAAGTTAATCTAAATAAGTACTTCGCATTTTAGAAAAAACACGAGTTTACAAACCTCTTTTTTTTTTTTTTTTTTTTTTTTTTTTTTTTTTTTTTTTTTTTTTTTTTTAACCGAGCGGGCTCGGTCCCCTGGTACTTCTTTATTTATATTTAACAACTAGCAACGGATTAAAAATGAAATTCGAGACATTTCATTAACCAACGAGTTTTTTTTTTTTTTTTCTTTCTTTGATGAAATGCGTTCTGATGTTCTTTGTACTTTTATTTTATGTCTTTATTTTTTTTTCTTTTGAAAACGATTAAGGAATTTTTCTACGGAAGAACTATAACAGTTCATTCTTTAAAAGGTGCGACAAAACTTTATTTGCTTTTTACGTGTCTATTTCATTTGATGAGAGGGGTATATTTTGCTTTTAGAAATCAGCTTCAAGTGCTGTAAAGGTATGTTTGACATAATTTTCAGTCTCAGATAATCAAATGAATATTGATCAGATGCTAGAATGCCGATGTCGATGTACGGGAAAGTAGGCTCGTTTAGTTCTTGACAGAACTTCATGTTCCTTAATGCAGGAAATAAATAGACCCCTATAGTTGCGGGAAAATTGAGTAAAATTAAAAAAATTCATAAAAATGACTGTACAGTGTAACATTTTTCTGCTTCTAAAAAAATAAATATAAACATGTCGCAGATCTGTAACTTTATTTCCTTCGAAGATAGATTGGACAAGACAGAAGCTCCCCTGATTGATGGGAGTTTAGCAAATATGTCTGGAACTTTTTTGTAAAAATTATCCGGTTCTGAATTGCTGCTTTTGCATGGGAGCATAAAAATACGGCTAGGGATGATGCGGCAGAGCGTTATGTTTGAAATACGATGAATATTTTTGTTAAAAGGTAGACTAACTCTACAGTAAACAATGCACGATTACTTTCTCTTTCTGAAGGTCAGAAAAAAAGAATCAGAAACGAAAACTCCAGGACTGAATCAGCAAATGTTTTCTGTTTATATTCAAATCTTGCTGTGTGAACAATGTTTAAGTATTTATATGACTTTTTGAGAGATACTGTCTGATCTTCTTAGATAAAACCTTCCGCGGATTTACGTATGCGTCAGGTCTTCTTTGATCTTGCCAAAATAGGGGTGTTAGGTAAGATAACAATAAGGGGAAGAATAGAAAAAAGCATTTTGATCCGTATTAAACAACTTGAAATGATGCTAATTTTAAATACATAGTTTAGTTGAATATGTTAAAAGGATAGCAAATGCAAGTTTTAAATTGAAAAAATCGGAAAGTTCCCACCCACAACCCATTACCCCTTTATTAAGTGGAATGGTTCGCGAGTGCTAGGCGCGGTTTTCATGGTCGGACAGTAACAACCACTTTCGACGAGTGAAAAATTGCACCACCTTTTTGAAGCAATTGACACCAAAACTTAATCCGCACCAGCCCCTAGCGACACACACACAGACTAAACTTCTTACATTACGTCATGAGATGTATCAGTCACGCAGAACGAGAAAGCACTTGATCATCAAAACGATGCAATTGGTTCTAAAACCAATCAGCACCAGCTAACGTGGGGTGCATGTACAAATCGAATTCCATTTAATGACATTTTAAAATCAGAAAATGGCCTTTCTAGGCCTATATTTGTAATTGACATGAACCTTTACAACTTGATAAAATTCAATTATTCTCCTTCAAAGCCAGCACAACGCTTTTTTTATTCGGAGAATTATGTAAAAAGTCTTTGGACAAAATGCGCAATTTACAAATATTTACGTACCGCCCGTCAAATTGAACCATAGACAACATGCCAGTGGACGCGGCAAAACACAGACAACATGTATCTAATTTTCACATTTTGGTGAGACTATTTTTCTGTAAACGTTTAACTTTCTGTAATATTTTACTTTTTTCAAAGTTTGTACCTAAGAGACAGACTGATCCAAATTTTATATACCCAAATAAGAATAAAATTCTTCCAATTTTTCTTTTCTTTTCTGAATGCTATGTTGCATTAATACGCACCCGGACAACGCCGGGAATAAAGCTAGTAATAAATAAAACAAAACAAATAAATAAATAAATAAAAAATCGTCTGCCCAGTCAGTCATTTTTTTCTGAGCCTGCATTTCCGCCATGTTTGCGGAGTCGGGGTCGGTATCAGAGTCCTCACAGAAGATTATTCGGAAAAGTACTTTACATACATAATTTATCAAAACCATTTTCTTACAAAGTTAATTTGACGCGTTAATCTCAGGAACTACTGGTTCTATTTGAAAAATTCCTTTTGTGTTAAATAGTCCATTTATCCAGGTAGACTTTAGGCTATAGGAGTTAGTGTTATAACTAAAATAATAATGTTATATATAGTTTTTATTCGAATTCAAGGCAATTTTCACATAAATTGCCGAATACTGGGGTTAAAAATTACTTGCACATATTAATGTTACATATCGTTGGAAGCAAAAAAATTTTCTCCGTCCTATGCAGTTTGTTCCTATTCTCTAACTTAAATACAACACGAGTTATTCAATTTTTAAACTTGCCTTTTGCAAGGCTTCGCCCGATTTCTTGCAATACTTGGTTCATTAAAACCATCAATAAAAAATAAACTAATTATTCCACAGTTTTGATTTTGACGCCATTGGATAGAGCGATATTTTTAACCCCAGAATTGATTCAACTTGCAGTCGAAGAACCAAGCTTTTATCTCTACTAGAAAAAAAGTTACAAGCGTTTGAACTTTGAGTTCGAAAACCTCTTTTCTGATCAAATTATTAACGTTTAATTGCGTTGCTATGGCGATATCTTTTAAATTCATTGTTGGTTCCCTTTTCTTCATTTCGTTTCTTAAAAGCATTTTATTTTACGGTATTTCTAGGCCCTCCTATGATGATTATAACAAGGCAAATAATGCCTTTTAGTTCAGAACAATTGCAAAGCTTTTGGCCTTTAATATTTAATCTACATGTATAAAAATGGAATAAGGGGCAGATTTGGCTGAAATTTTCACCGTTTGTTCCTTTTGGTACTGGGAAGGTTTAGAGACCAGTTTCAAAAAAATCCGATGGGTAGTTATTTTATTACTCCAATGTATGGTCTGATTTTGTCTTTTTAATTTTAATTTAAAACTCCATTTTACAAGGCTTTCATCAATTCAATCGAGTATTAAGTGTATCAACTCAACTCCCTGGAAGATAGCTGGAATTGCTAATATCATTTCCCCGTTTGGGGTCTCAGTGGCCGAGCGGTCTAAGGCGTGTAGCCGATAACTCTGAGACGGTGGGTTCGACTCCCACCCTCTCTCCGGATGTACCTTCCTTCCTTTGTGATGCAACTCTTTCATACATTGTCTGTACAAGATATATGCAATAAAAATCATGTGTAATGGAGGCAAGACACTAGATTGTAGTCCTCATCAAAAAAAAAACCTGGGTATATAGCCCCAAACGAACGAAAACGAATTTCCCCGTTTCGTATTAAACGTTCAAGGCTCAAGTCAATTCAAAAAGTTACGTTTTGTCAGCTTTTCTGCGTGTGGGCGAAGTTTAAGTATAGAAAGCAATCGGGACTTTTTAAGACGCATGTCACTTGACATAATTTTTATTTTCAAGTTAGGCCGTGCAAAGCCGGGCCACGCAGCTAGTAAATAAATAGATAAATAAAAAGCATTTGGTGCTTATGCTACAAAAATAAATTATTGGCGCTTGCTAATCCTTCTTACTTGAAGGTATGGACTTGCGATATTGACACCATTATTTTTTTACCCAGAAAAATATATACAAAGACTGAAAAAAATGCAAAAGGAGAACTAAAATTGCATCGATAAAAATGTTTCAAAAGAAATTTCGATGAATTTAATATTTGCAGCTGTAAAGTAATAGAGAAGTAGTCACAAAAACTTTACCATTTCCGTTTTTTTTTTTTTTTTTTAACAGGAGCCTTCAGCTTTAACATGCATGAGGACTAGGGTGGTCCTTAAAAGGCATGATTTTCAAAATTTCGATATTTTTTCGGTCTCACCCCCCAATATGGTTCCTTTTAGGGAGAAAATGAACTGCAGAAAGTTTTATCAAAATATATTTAAATTTAGAGGTAGCTCAATGAGCTTGTAGTTAAGCGTATTTGGCTAATAAGTCAAATAGAGCATGAAACCAAAACAAAGTAATTTTTAAATAGTTTAACTTAGTACTGTTATAAAAGATAGATATGAATTCAGAAAATGTATACATAATTGGTTTAAATACAATAAAAAGTAGGAACATTATTGTTTTGCCATAAATGATTTGGCGCTTAACAGTGTTTGTTCGTGACTTTCTCTATATTCACTTCTGTGTTCCTCAACCACTTGCATTTGAATTGGAATTGAGACTTATCTTTTGTTAATAAGCCACTGAACTCTTGAATAATGCTATACCACATTTAGCATAATCATTTGTGACAGCCATAGATTTTACAAATTTTGAACCTTGATGGAAATCTAGTCTGTCATTCCAATTAAGTGGATCAACTTTAAGGAACCCAATTAGAATTACCATCTGTTTAAACTTAATTGATATTTTTGTCACAAAATCCTCAAACTTTATTTCTTTGAACATTTTTAAATTTATAAGAGTAGAACGTTTTGGAGGATTATTTTGACTTTTCACATCTTAAACACCTTTCACCATATGGCGTTTCGTAGAAAGAGGCACGTTTTTGTCTAATATAGCTAATGCTATTAATTCTTCAAACCAAAGATGTTTCGCGAAGTTTTGAGATACAGCTGTTGAAATATTGATATTTATGAGTGAATAATCTAAGAGTGTGTTTAGTAGTTGAAAGTCATTAAAGGGTGCATCAGATGCTACTGGAGCAATTAACCAAGCCTTAAGATATACTCTAGCAACATAATGAAAATTTCAAGTAAACCTTTCTTTTCTCTTGCTGTGAGCTTGAATTGCGATTTAAACATCCATACCTTTATGCTATATATGACTTTTTACATCCAGCGAGCGAGCATGATGAACGCCCCTGGTGCAAAAAACCTTACCTCCTATAGAGAAACGCCTCCAAAATATTATGACTAATTCAAAGATTTACTTACAATGCTTTTTTGGCTGAAAATTTTACAAATGCTCATAACAAAATGCAAGCATACTATCTCTAATATCAAGAACAAAATCTGTAACAACTTCATCATTTGTTCCAACTTGGAAGTTTTCTCTGTTATTAATTTCCATGATGATTGAAATCTTTTAAAAATTGAAACTTCAGAAACAGAGCTTGACCCCATGCAGACACCAAAACGGATCGAATGATTAGTTCCATAATGTGATGACGACATGTGCAATACAGAAGTTCTCTTTGAATTTTCTGCTCGAGAAGAGAACAGGTACCTTTATTTTGACCTGTGTTTGAGCTTGTTGTATCAGCTCTCACTCTACTTGCAATGTTCCAGATCTGACAGCTTCTCCAGTTCCAGATAGTAGCTTGCCAGGCAAGTAGTTTAGAAATTTCGCTTCCTGAAACTAAAATAGGCATCAGGCAAGAGATCTACTTTTTCTTTGCCCGTTACCTAAGGCAAAAGTTTGCTATCGCAATGAACAGTTAAAGGAAATTGTACTCAAAATTCTTTCTTAAGTCTATGAGTTTGCTCAGATCTGTTCTCTTTTCTTAGCCTTCGAATGGAAGATCTATTGACAGAATTTTTTTCAATGTTGTGACCTAGGCTCTTTGCAGTTTCTGCAATAAGGTATACTGAATTGCGATCTGATTCCTTTGCATGATCTAGTGCAGAGGACAGTAGTGGTATGAGGACATTAAATCGTACTCTTTTAGAAGGTTTTGAGCATGAAAGATCTGCTTGTGATTTATATATTTTTTCAATGTCATCGATTCCATCTGTATCATCATCATCCGAAGATGGTGTTAATGCAACCGATACTTCACTCTATCCTCATACTTTTCCTTTCTGTAATCTATTCTTCTATCATTTTTCCAGGATCTGGTTTCCATAGTTAGAATTTAATTTCGTCTTACTAGTCTCAAATTATAGTTCATATATTATGTTCATTTTTATTTCAGAATATAGCACATTTCATCAAAACTAAGATTTATAGCTACCATTTTCCTAGGAAGAAATCAATTACTACCAAGCAAAGAACTTAGAAAAAGTACAGTTACGATTAATACAGCTCATTGTCTTGCATAAATATCTACAAAATGAGACCGAGGTTAAGTCATACGCATTTTTGCACTTGATACTCTCGCTGTGGAGGAGATCAATCTCGTAAAGCTTTACCTTTGTTTTTTAGTCGTTTACTTGAAATTTAAAAAAGCTTTGTTTTCTATTATAAATAAATAAATACACAAATGCAATGCAAATAAATATGAATATAATATATAAACATGTAAATACATACACTGAAGTGACAAAAGTCATGGGATAGCAATATGCAAATTTTCAGATGGCAGTAGCATCGCATAGAACAGGTATAAATGCGCAGTGCTTTTACAGAGCTTTCATTTCTGTTCAAGTTATTCATGTGAAGAGGTTTTAACGTGATGATGACCGCACGACGTGAATTAACAGACTTTGAACGCGGAATGTTAGTTGGAGCTAGACGCATGGGTCATGCCATTTCGGAAATCGTTAGAGAATTCAACATTCCCAGATCCACTGTGTCAAGAGTGTGCCGAGAGTATGAAATTTCAGGCATAACATCCCACCATGGACAGCGCAGTGGTCGACCGCCTGCACTTAAAGATCGAGACCGGCGACGTCTGCAAAGAGTCGTAAATTCTAACAGACAAGCAACACTGCGTCAAATCACCGTAGAAATCAATGTGGGACGTACAATGGACGTGTCTGCTAGAACTGTGCGGAGAAATTTGGATTTCTTGGGCTATTCCAGCAGAAGACCGACTCGAGTGCCTTTACTGACAGAACGACATCGCTTGCAGCGACTCTCGTGGGCACGTGAGCATATCGGTTGGTCCCTAGATGAATGGAAAACTGTGGCCTGGTCCGATGAGTCACGATTTCAGCTGGTAAGAGCCGATGGTAGGGTTCGAGTGTGGCGCAGACCCCACGAAGCCATGGACCCAAACTGTCAGCAAGGCACTGTTCAAGCTGGTGGTGGCTCCGTAATGGTGTGGGCTGTTTTTTCATGGCATGGACTTGGTCCTCTAGTGCGACTGGACCGAACATTGACTGGAAATGCTTATGTGCAGCTACTTGGAGATCACTTGCAGCCATTCATGGACTTCATGTACCCAAACAACGATGGGATTTTTATGGATGACAATGCGCCATGTCACCGGGCCACAACTGTTCGCAATTGGTTTGAAGAAAATTCTGGACAATTCCAACGAATGATTTGGCCACCTAGATCGCCCGAAATGAATCCCATTGAGCATTTATGGGACACCATCGAGAGGTCTGTTCGTGCCCAAAATCCTGCCCCATCAACGCTTTCACAATTATGGACGTCTATCGAGACAGCATGGCTCAATATTCCTGCAGAAGACTTCCAACGACTTGTTGAGTCCATGCCACGTCGAGTTGTTGCACTTCGCCGGGCAAAAGGAGGGCCGACACGATATTAAGAGGTATCCCATGACTTTTGTCACTTCAGTGTATATAAATAAATAAATTGAAAAAACTTCGGAATTGCGTGAAAATTAACGTTTCGGTGGAGGTTCGGTGTCATTGAGCTACCTCTAAATATTGTTTAAATGAGCTAAAATTTTGGGTGATTCATTTTTTCCCCAAATGGAACCAGATTAAGGAGTGAGACCACAATATTTTTTACCTTCGAAAATAAGGACCACCCTAATGAGGACTGCGTACTATACGCCTTGCCTCCTGACAAATACATTACAGATTTTTACGACACAGAGAGGTAGTAATAACATCCATGAGCAAAGCGGGACCCGAACCCGCGACCTCTTGCTTACGAGGAGAATACTCTACCTCTAGGCCACCAAGGCCCCTATTTCCGTATTTCATTTATTTTCAATTTAAAAAACCTGTGCTGCCAAACAAAGAAAATTTCAACCAAAAAGCATTTTGTACAATTCATTACCTTCACTTAATTTTTACATTTAGTCTAGTTTAAAAAAAAGTTTCAACAAAGATTAGCATAATCATTTTAACTGTTTTTATGTTAAAATATTTGAGGCATATGCGTTTGCAAAGCATGAATACAGACTTAGCCAGGAACAAGAAGGTTCGGCATTCTCTATCTTAGCCTGCAAGCTCCCGGTTCACACAATTCATTTTCTTCACTTAATTTTTACATGTGGTTAAAAAAAGTTTCGACAAAGATCAGCAAAATTACTTTAAAAGTTTTTATGTTAAAATATTGAAATTTGAGGCATATGCATTTCCAAAACATGATTTAAACTTAACCCGAAACCAGAAGATACGGCATTCTCTCTCTTAGCCTGCAAGCTCCCGGTCACTCGGCGCTTCGAACGGCACTATTTTTGTTTTCCTTTCCGTTCCATCTCAGCTTTATAGCTCTGGAACTAGCTTCAAGTAGGAATTGCCGTCTGTTAGAACGGTCACGTTCTATTTTGATCGAAACAGAGTCCGCTACTATTAGCGGAGTGTACGTTCGAAAAGAAATAAAAATCTCAGCTCTAGGCATTCTTTTTAGCGGCATCCTCCCCTAGTTTCGACATAAAAAAGGTCTTGGCTGTCTTATGAAAAGTCTCCAAAGTGAATCCTCGCTCGTCGCTTAATAAATTCACATTATTTTAGAACTAGATTTTTTGTTTAAAATTCTTCTTCTAAAAAATAAAAAAATAAGTACCAAAATTTAGTAAAGGGTAGAATTACTAAGTAAGACGTGAATCGTTTGATGATACTTTTCCGATTTGGGGGTGTTGGGAGGGGGGGAGTCTTAAACGTCAGTTCAAACAAAGGTAAAATTACGACCGCTTGGATACAATGTCCAGTCTAATCTACTAGGTTACTAATTAGGCTACAAATGTTTAACCTTATAATTGTCTCTAAACAACAGTAGGATATTTTACTATTGTTCCTGCCGACCACCTTGCCTGGTGGTCAGAGAAGCCTGACTGGGATTAGGAGGTTCCAGGTTCAAATCCCGGTTCATGCATGGATGTACTTTCTCTCTTTTCTGTCTTAGTCCTTTCTCGGTGTGAATGTGTTTAGTGATTTGCTGCCTGCCCTATAAACGGGTCTTATGGCGTGTGTGTTGAGTTAAAATGGACTTCCACCATAATGGTGCTCGTAAAAACGGAAAACGAAACTATTCTGCCTTGAACCGGGTTGATGCATTTACTCCGGCTCGAGTACCCAAGTGGTATAAGTAACAACAACAACTGTTATTCCTGTGATAAGATATATTACTGTTGTTCTGAAAAGGCAATATTGCATTCACTTAAATATGTTAAAACTGTATAAAAAAAATCCTCAACGGTCTTAGAAAAACACTCTGCAGCTAGTATGCCTAACTTCTCTATACGCATATCTTTGAAATTACAGTAAAGTTTCCTACTAAAAGTTAGCAAATTTTCTAAAATTATTATAGAATATTTCTAAAGAATTTAAGAAACATCCCCATAAAATTCAGTCACGTTTCTGGAATAAATCGGGAACTTTCTGAAGAAACCCAAGTATAGATATAGCAATTGCTTTGCACCTTGCTAATTTACCAGAAAATTTTCTAAAGCATTTTAAAAAAACCTACAACCGAAGACAGGACAAATGCCGAACAGCTACTATGCGTCCAATTCTGGCGTTTATACTTTGTAACTCTTCAGAATAAATTTAATCTATATCTATAAAAATGAGTGTATGTATACTTGTTCTCTATACAAATCCACAGTTTGCGTCAGATTTTGATCAAACTTGACACAGAGGTTCCTAGATGCCCTAGAATTCTCATAGGCGGGGTCTTGAAATTTTAAAAAATCTAAAAAGCTCAAATTTAAATTTTTTATCAAAAAATGACGCTTTTATAGGAATCTAGCCTATTTATATTGTAATCGAGATAGGCCTTTTAGCATTCAAATTGATGAAATTTAAGATTTTTAAATATGAGTGTTTTCCAGCAATGATTACGATTAAAGTAATGAATTTTCAATTTAAGGCTCACCTATTTCCTTTTAGCATTGAAATAAGTAAAAAACAATCATAGTTCATGTGAACCACGGATTTGAATTTCAAATTTGCAATGCGATGACAGTTGCGTTTGTAATGGAGATAAGCCTTCAGAACGAGAAATAGATTTATTTCTGAGTTATAATAATTTTTACTTTGTAGGTGGGAACAATTAATAGAGAAAAGTTAATATTTTAAATTTGGTGGTTGAAATTGATGCAATTTTTTCACTTCCATGTGCATATATTTCATGCCAGTGGACGTGGCAAAGCACAGACAACATTTAGCTTTAATTTTCACCTTTTGATAAGACTATTTTTCTGTAAACGTTTAACTTTCTGTAATACTTTAGTTTTTTTCAAAGTTTGTACCTAAGAGACAGATTGATGCAAATTATTTTATACCCATATGAATAGAACTCTTTCAAACTTTTCTTCCCTGAATACTATGTTATATTAATAAGCACCCGGGCAACGCCGGGTATTAAGCTAGTTTTGAATATAATTATCCTTTCCACTCAAAATCAAAAGCATGACCTTCAATGATCTTGAATAGAGAAAAATAGGGGGGAGGGTGGTGCCTCCAAAAAGTATTGGACAATTAGAAAAACGATGGTTAATTTCAGATTCAGATGGTCCTATTAAATTAAAAAAAAACAACAAGAGTATGGAAAGCAATATTAATGACACGCCAGGTTCGAAAAAAAATTCCACTAATACTTTTGCGGTTTTCCTTTAATCGTTTGTAACGTTCTTGTGAGAATAATCTGAACAAATCCATTAATAAGTGAAGCTGTGGAAAAAATGCTTTGAAAATAACAAAAAAATGTATGATACATATAATGTTCGTCAATACATATTTTGACACATTTTTTTTTTTTTTACAAACACGTTCAGCTGCAAAAAAAATGTTTTGAGATGAGCTTGATACACAAGGGGAAAAATATTTCGCACATAAATATTTTCTACAGCACTTTAAGTTTTTTTTACCCTGTAATGTTTTTCATCTGTTTATTGAATTTGAGAAGTCAACATTTTTGATAAGTACTTTGCGTGCCGTTTTTTTTTTTTTTTTTATCATTTAAGTCTAAAAGTGTTTTTCTTTTAAGAACATTCTACTTTTAACCTACCTTTATTTTCTTCTTCTTTCTTTTTTCGCAATTTCCTTCGAATGTTAAATTTTTCACTCTCTTCTCAAGCCAATGAAAATTTTAACTAACCCTAAGACTGGGAGTATAAAATTACCAAGATGTAGGTAAGAAAATCCAAAATGTGACTAATATTTCTTGACCACAAGAAGAAATCTCAATAAACATTTCTTGAAATTATTTCTTAAAATATGGTTACTGTTTAAAATCGTCTGCAAAAAAAAAAAACTTAAACTCATTTCCAAAAATTTTCAGTTTTCGCAATAGACGATTGCAGCCAGGTATATTCCCGATTATAATTTTGTTATAGACGAAAAATTCGAATGTGGAAAAAATGTTGAACTGAAAGAAAACTGTTTTTTTTTTTTCTCTCTCCTAATTGCTACTTTTTTGTGTAATCCTACGTAGCGAGTAGATATTTTCAAGTATATTTGTAACCAATCTTACTGGTATAGTAATTTGAAAATTTCAAAAAAAAAAAAAAGAGAAAGAAAGAAAGAAAAATCTTAACAAAGCAATTTTTTTAACACGTAATGTTTTATTCGTGACTTGATTTAAATGTTTGTAAAATTATAAATTTTAGAAGCATATAGTGAACACTTGGATAAAATTGATAGCGAAAGTTTCAATATTATTGTTCCTTTTATTATCATTATTATTATTACTGCCTTTTATTTAACATTAAAATATAAGCAAATATTTTCTCCTCTCAAATAACTTAATAAAAATTGAGTAAAGATATTAAATTATTACTTACACTTATTGTTGGAAATACTTTTTAAACACAATAACTCAAAAATGCTGACCATAAATGGCATCCTTTGTCTTTGCCTTTAACGAGTTAGCAACACAGCAATAAAAGCTAAATTTTGTGCTACAAACTGATCTCTCAATTTCAAATAGGTGTTATAAATGTCCAGAGAAAAAACGCATAAATGTAGCAGATTTCTCAGGGAGCACATATCTCTGCGGACCTATTTTCTCCAGCTGTGCGTCAAGTTTTCAAGTTTATAGGTCATTTTCTCAATGGGAGAAAATTTCTGAGATTACGTTTATGATGTTCTGAATTTTTCTTTTTAATTCTGAACGATAAAGAGGTACATTTTCGAAACATACTTTGCACGTCACGCTAAATTGAAAAATAAATAATACTGTTTATTTCATAATGTCTTTCAGCGACACTATTCTTGCAACTGAGCTTTCGATCGTCTGCAGATTAATTTTAACCTTTTCTTGGTTTGAATGAAATGAACTGAATTGAAGTGAAGTAAAGAATGAGATTAAAAAATATTAAAAATTGATGGAACGAAGAGTCACAGTTGATTTTTGATGGAACCTTCTGAATTAATTTTATTGCAGTTTGAGAAGAAAATATAGTCAAAATGTTAATAGTTAATTCTAATCTATTATTTTATAAAAAATAATTTCTCTTTTCGAATATTCTCTTCCCGACAGAGATACGATTGCAAGCACCCAAATGAAGCGGAAAGTTGGTAAGGTTTTACTTCATATACGATTATTTTAAAAGATCCGCTAACAAACTATATTTTTTCAATAGTGCCGTTTAGTAGACTTTAAATAATTAAATAAAATATAAGTTTAGCTTTTTTAAAATGCAATTTTAGTTTTCTGATTTCATTTCCGAATATGAAAAATTTGGAATTTAAAAACTTTTTTGACCTGATTTTTTAATAATCTCACAACATATTTGAATAATAATGAAATTTTCAGATTTTCATCAATCCATCAAATACCGTTATAGAGTGATTAAACTTCTTTTGACTAAAGCTATTGCAATCATTTTTTCTTCTGATCAGAATTCCATATTTTTGATTATCATAACTAAAATGTTCTTTAAATAAGAATATCAAAGAAAAGACTTTTCTCCAAAAAGAATGCGTGATTTTCATTAATCTAATACAGCACAATGTCTGAATATGTGTTTATTGGTGATGTGCTGAACAGACTGTCGAACACTTAATGTTTCGTAGGTATATTTTAAAGGTGACTTACACCTAGGAAACTTTTTACCTTTTACTTTTTTTCAATTTTCTGATATCTAGAATAATTCATTGACTTCGAAGAAATTTTCGATTTTCGAATGTCACAGGCGTTTTGAGATACGCTAAAGCAATTTTTACTATTTTTAAAAGATGTTCGTCTGTCAAGGTGTTTGTTACTGTATCTATCTGATTATAAGTGTACATTTTGTATGAGTGCTGCAACTCAAGATATAGTGTACGCAATTAAACAAGGATTGTTATACATATGCTGGTTCGTCGTTTAGAAATTCCGTAAGTTGCAAATGACAGTTCTCTACCTTTGAGAAATTAATGTATTTACATTCATGTAGGAATGGGGTTTTTCTTATTTTTTACTTCCTAACAATGCACATTGAACATGTATTCTTTTGCCCCTTATGGAATAAATTGCCCCTAAGGAATACCCCAATCGAACGGATTTTTCTTTTTTTTTCGCCATGACTCATATAGCTTAATCAGAAATGCAAAGCATATAACAGTATACAGGTAGACAGACCACAAAGAGAACAAGTGCTGCTTGCGGTTATCGCGAAAATTTCTCTACGGTAGGTGGCGCGGAAATAATACACGGATTGAACAATGTTTTCAAGTAAATATTAATCGAAATTTTAGATGACCTATTTTTGGCCTTATTCACTATAAGGAAGATGGCAAAATCGATGTATTTACTTTTTATGATTTAGTTATTTATGTTTAAGCGTGACTACTATTTCACATCATATGGCTGTGTTTAATTTCAGCTGCTGTAAAGACCAAGAATCCCGCAAACTTGGTCACTGCAATACATAAATTGGACATCCAACAATAAAAAAATTGGGCCATCCTGGATGACATAAAAAGTAAATTTTAAATGCCTTCAAGATACCAAATCTTCAGAGTTGTTATTAAATGTAGGGACGGAGAATTGCATATGAAATGGTCCTAGGAATTTGACTTACTTATTTTGTTTATTCCCATTTAGGCAAATGTTCTTTATAAATCCCCAACAAAGTAACAAAACCATTCTTAAACGTTTGGTTTTGCATCAAACACGTTCATCATTTCAATTCAATAGTAATTGGATATCGTTTACAAAATAACTTTACCTTTTGCTTTGTCTTGTTTTCCACGAATATGAGCTTATAGAATTTATTTGCTTCAAGTAATTCCTGTCTAAAAGAACACGTTAATGCTTGCGTTTTTCGCAGATTCCATTTTATTGATCCAGTAGAGTTTAAATACGCGAATTTCTAAATAATCTATTGCATAAAACCAAACAAATTCAGAAAAATCATGGACAAACTAACAGTATTTATCATGATTAAAAAATAGGACGGATATTTGAAATACAAATTCCAGTTGTGGTCCTGCAGCAAAGCGATATGTGGTAACAGAAGGGTTTTTCATTTAATAATCATCTCAATTAATTATGCTTAATACTCCAGAAATCGGGACAGAACTGATTGTGGATGAATGCAATGGCGGAAAATGGATTACTCCAATAATCCTCTAAGCGGGGATATTAAATAACCTCCTGAGAGCTTACTTTGGTTGGTGCTGGAGAGCGGCGGTAAATTGTGCAGAACTAGATCTTTTGGAAGAGGAAGCCAACGTACATAATTCATTAACTATGTGAGATCAATGCGGTGTCTTGTTAGATGTTTCACGATTAAGAAGTAATAATAATTGTTTTGAAATGAGGGAGTTTTGAATATTTTTTGAAGAAGACCAAGCCGCAAAGAAAAGGGAAAAAATAAAGGTACTTGAACATGTGACGGTTCAAATTGCATTTAGAAATAACATTTCTTTAGTAATTGGTAGCATACGTTTCATCTACTATTATTAATATTACTTTTTGTGAGATTAATACATTGGCAAGGTTGTTTTTCTTTTGAAAACGTGTAAAACGTGCAAAACATTTGAAAGCATGTATGTAAAATACGATATTCTTTAATAAATAGCATTAGGAACCGTTGGGAACTTTCTTAAAAACTATTTAGGATACGAACATCAAATTTAATTATTCAACTTATTTTCCCAAAAACGCTCACGGTTCACAAAAACTGGGCTCACTGGCCGTTAGTTGAAAAACCTGAAAGATGCTCAAAAAATTTTTATATGAAACGAAAACATATTACCAGAAAAAAAATTCAAAACTTCAAATTGAAACGGGTTAGTTTCTCACTAAATATAGTTAAATCGCATGATACGATGTGCTGCAATTCTAGCACACCATTTTAATGACTTCCTCCCGGATTAACACCGCATTACAGCAATTCCGTGTTTCGCACCGAGCGGCACGGAATTCGACTCTATCCGCTACTCACTGCAATAATTCTAAATGTAACGCCTGTAATGAAATTACCAATTGATGTGCCATTTCTGTGATGTGCCCGAATACTTCCGAACCACGCGCATGCGCGCTGACGTCCTCTGCTCCAGTTGGGATCGTATCATTAACGCCTCTAATCCATTCGCATAATGGCAGTTACGTGTGGATAAAACAGCGTTAGTTAACAGATCACTGGAATCTACATTTCGTGTTCTATTATAATTTAACTAGAAGAGGATTTAACTCTTAAAGCTATGAACAATGTATGGAACTTGCATCCTTAATGGAAGCAAAAAAAAAATTTAAATATGAATGAAGTCTTAAATGAGTAAACACTGAAGGCATTGAAAAAAAAAAAACCCACTGAAACATGTATTCTGTGCTGCCATAAATCGCTGTGATAAAATCACAATGACGGAACTGCTAAAACGGAAATTTTACCGGAGACCAAAAAAAAAGAAGGGACGGGGATTAAAATACTAACCGTGAAAAAAAATTAAGTGACTGAATATAATCATAAAGGTGTAGCACAAAATCCTTTCTCTTTCGTTAACATACATGAAATTATACATTACTGAGTTTTATCCTTAATTTTCTACCCTTAATTAATTACGTCATTTTCCCTTATGCTCTAGCGGTCAAAAGTCGAAATACAATCACATCTCCCTACGCTTTATGGCTTTGTGATAACATTAAGCATTATAACTCAATTACTAAAAAATTTATAGTTTCGTCATTGTTCTCCTGGTACAGCGATTTAATAATAAAAATAAGAATTTTTTATAAAAATTCTTATTTTTATTATTAAAAAATTTAGTAAATAAATCTCTGTAACTTTGCAGAGATTTTTAAAATTCAATTCGATTTTTAAAAAAGAATTGAATAAAAATATAATATGACATTTTCTTAAAGAGAAAATCCACGAAAAAACCGTCAAAGAACATTGAACTACGTCATCTAGATTTTGAAAAATCACATTAAACGCTTTCTGAGAAAGATTTCTCTTTTGGTTATTGCTGGTGAAAGTGTTAGAAAGATGGACTGAAAAATGTTTTCTTGAAGTTATGCATTAAGGTGCATTACGATAAGTAGCAAGATTTTTTTTTTTCTTGTTAAGATGAAAAAATCAGACGATAATGAGCTTTTAAAAAAATGTTTAAGTGGCTTTGACACAAAAAAAGGAATTTGAGACTATCTCTCGCCATTAAGCAAATCTGCTACAGAAATCGTTGCTTCGTATACATTTTCCAGACTTAATGTTTTTCGTCAAAAATATAAATCACATAGATAGGAAATTCAGAATTTTTTTTTTTAATTATTTGTCTCAAAAAATAAAGACGCCTAGTTAATTTATATTTTTTCTCGAAGCTTTTCTAAGCTTGCACTGTATTTTATTAGTTATTTACTATTTATGATTCACTGTTACTTTCTAATCTTTAATCTTCATAACCAAATAAAAATGAAAAGTATTCTCAACTCGCGATTTCGTGCAATTACTAAAATAATGTGTGCTGATGTTATACGCAATCCATCCAGAACAAAATGAGAATTTAAGCAAATCCTTCCAAAAGTTTAGGCTCCTTTATTCCATGTGCATCATTAGAGGCATTTATTTTCAAAGAATCTGGAATAACTTGTCTCAAGTGACCTTCTCCGCCTCAAGGTCATTAGAAACGATCTCCCTTCCAAACCAAATCTTAAAAGAGCTTCAAGTGCTTAAGTATAGTTTTAATTACCTCAAACTGAATCGCCTTTGGGGACCTGAAGTATAATTACTCTGCTCCCACTTGCGTAAATACGATTCAATGTTTTGGAGAATGCTTCATCAGAAGTATTGAGACGTGGAAACTTCGATATTTTAAGTTTTAAACAGAAAACAAAAGTTTTTTTTTGGGGGGGGGGGTCAGGGGTGAGCACAGGGGGGATTATGTCGCAAGTTGCACCATCAAAATTTGGGGAGGGGGCTTTTTTTAAACTGATTTATTGATCGAAATTATTTTTGTATTTATTTTTTTAATTTAAATTATTTACGGTTTTTTAATAAAAATTATTCATTAATTATTTTTTTCATTTAAATTATTTCTTTTATTTCTTTGTTATTATTTTCTTTATTATTTTTTTTTTTCTTGTGTGTGTGTGCTTGAAATGTCTGGAAGGGAAAAAATGCAATTCTATTCTGCGCATAATTCGAACTTTTAAAAAAATTAATAATGTACAAAAAAAATAGTCACAATTAAAAATAAATAAATAAATAATATTTAAAAAATAAATTTCATAAAAAAGAGGGGTAAAAATAAAAATAAAAATCACAATAGGGTTGTGAAAAATTAGGGGGGGGCGCAATTTGCGCCATTGAGCTTAGGGGGGATGGGCACCCCCGGGGGAGTGTTTTTTTACATAGGTGATAAAGGCACATTCGTAACGCTTATATTTACTATAAAATATTTTTGACCGCTTCCCTTACTTTTTTTTTTTTTTTTTTTTGAAAAAAAATGCTAAAAATCATGATTTTTTTTCTTTCAAAACTAAATTCGAAGAAAGGAAACAAAACAAAATATGTAGGTTTCAAGTAGAATTTTTAATCAGTTCTAAGATTAGTTTTCCATCCCAAATTATCTCAGGCAAATGGAAAAAGTCTTAGAGGACACAAGACTTAGTAATACCTGACATTCTATACACTGTTATCTAGTCTCTTCTTACTGGCTTACCTCCGGAATCTTTTTTACGGGATCACTGAGTACGGGAAGCTAGGGAGACTTAACCCATGGGGATTTTCACCATATTTAGAGAAAGTTGGATTTAATTCTATTTTTAACTATTTGATTCATTAAAGCTGCTGTTTCAATCAATTGGCGTTCACTGCAGCTCTTTCGCTCATGTTTTGTGCAGTGAAAAAGCCGCTCCTTGTAATGCCGAAACACATATCTGCAGTGTTCCCACTTTTGTGCTTCTTAACGTTGTACCATTTGCTTTTGAAGTTATTTTGGTCAATTTTCATGATTTATGCGTGTGTACACACCTTACACATGCACTCTTACAATGATTTCCATTTATCAGCTCAGACTGACAAAAAGAGGGGATAGCCTTTAAAACAGGTATGCCTACATTTTTTTTCTCTACACCCGTTGACGTTTTACTTATTTTATCACGTTTGAAATTGCTACAACTTTGCTTCTTTATTCTATCAGAAATTCTTTGTGCACCAGTTCTCTGCAGAAGTTTTACTAGACGAGCTAACTAGAATGATATATTTTTTTTCGAAACATTTTTATCGAAAACTATAAATCATTTTCTCATAGAACAATAAATTTCTCTTTAATCTCTCAGCCTACCGGAGACATAAATAATTTTGTCAGGGCTGCCGGATATTTCCAATAAATATTAAATAAAAATAATCTACCTTGGCGAATTTACCAGAAGCACTCGAGCGTCAATATCCTTACACTCATCAAATTTCTTATCGACCTGCACTTCCAACAATGCCAGTGGTGATAACGTTGCATTACAATGCATTTTAAGCTCCAGCTATTTGCATAATTAAATCAATTTCTACCGGCGACAAGTAGGATCCCGAAGGAATGGAGCTTTCGTTTAGAGGTTGTTTTTAGTTACATTTTTATGGTTTGTATTACCCGTCTCTGAAGAAAAAAAAAATTCCTAAAAATTTTGAGAAACTAGAGCAATTTTTCTCGTGAAAGTATTAGCTTTTTCTTAAAAGTTCAATTTAAACTAAAATAGGTCGTTAGAGAATATTTTGATTTTTCTAAATGAAGATTTTTAAATATATGGATGCAAGTTCTCTATTTACAAATTAAGACTTAAATACTTTAATATAAATGAATGTTTTTATGCATTCAAGAAATAGTTACTTATACAAGCTAAAATGAAGAGCTTGTGTCCAAATTGAGTTAATTAAATTTTTTTCCATACTTGAAAAAAACAACGCTATTTTTAGGTAAAATTTAATATTGAATTTTAGGAAAAAGAAATTTTCTCAGTAATCTACAGATGATAATTACACTAAACTGCGTGGTTAATAAAATCTTGACAGTATAATTATTTAGAAATAAAAGAAGAAAAAATGACTTACGGTTCGGCTTAATGGCTTTTGGTGCAAACAAATAACGAAATGAGGTGACTCACTTCCATTTGAAAGTAATTCAAGGTTCTTTTTTCTTCTCCGGTAAATACGACACAAAAGTTTATATTCACAATTTTGAAAGGTAGTTACCACAAATTTTCGTGGACAAACCGTGGTCTGGATCAAACCGTGTAGAAAACTTTAAATAAAACTTAAAATTATGTCTAGTAAAACAATTGAAACGTGTGATGTTTCTGAAGTTAGTATCAAAATGGTGGTTTAGCTGCTTATATCATACGTTTGCAAGAAAAGTGACAAGAGTCAAAAAATCCTAATTGTCTGATTTTTGTATGAAACAGATCAAAACATTGTGTTCCTTTACGTGGAAAAGTGTTGCGACTGAAATTGTAATAGTATCCGCTTGGTAGCGCTAGTAGTGACACAAGTCAAACTATAATTTAAATATAAAAATACATAAAACATGGGACAAACGAAAAAAGTAGTACTATACAGAAACCTTAAGTTTTTTTATACATATATTTCAGGACCATATTTAAAGGGTGGGTTTTTATTGTTCAAATCCCCTCCGAAATTTTTCAAAACTATTCCCAAAATGTTTTTTAATACCCTTTTTTGTTGCCAAATAATATTTTTACTATTTTATTTTTAGTTTTCTTACTTACTTTTCAATTCCATTTGAAAAATTAAATCATCATTATTGAATGGTGGTACAAATTAATTGATTTATTTGCAATATTTATCTTTATTGCAGTTTTTGCAAACAATATTATGCGCAACAACATGCCTTTTTACCTGGGGCGAAGATGCTTTGTACGCATCAGAGTTTTTTCCTTCATTGGAAAGATGTCATTATTTTATTTTTTATGTTAATGCCCCTTAAGCATATATTGTAGCAAGGAGCAATATAATATAGTAGAACATTAAATCAAATTTCATTCATCATATACATTTCACGAGAAATGCGTTGGTAAAAAACTCCCTGAAACAATAGTCTAGTTACGGCCCTGGTATATTTCATTAAAAATATCAATGAATATTCATTGCAATAAAACTAGCAACAGCAAAATAGAAAGAAACCACTAGTTTTCTTTCTATTCTGTAAAATTGGCCAATTCCGACTTGCGTCACTTTTTTTTTTTTTTTTTTTTGTAATATGATCTGCGTCATAGCTTCCTCATTTTGTTCAGCTTGTGTAAACTCAGATGATATCAATGCTTTTCTAACAATTTTCAAAATCACAGCAATCCATAATGAGCTAAAAAATCTATAACCAACGAAAATAATTAAAACAATCTTTCGCAAAAAAAATTAGCTTATTATCTTACCTTTCGTTAGAGAAACGAATTGAAAGGCTTAGAGGATGAAGGGACTATGTTAGATTTCAAAAAATGAACACTCTGGACAATGGTAAGCAATGGATACAGATAAGCAAATAAATCTTGATATATCAAAAAGCATATGCCGTTAGACGAATTTTATATGCACACTAACAACAAAACCAGAAAACAAAAAAGCTGTAACAACTGCAACAATAAAACGATGAAATTTAATTACTCGCAATTTCTGTTTTGTCTCACAGTCCCATCATCTCCCAAGCTCTTCAATTTTAAAAGAACCTCGACGTCTTGACTCAAGTGATCTTCTGTGCCTCAAGGTCATTGGAATAGATCTCCGTGCTAATTCAAATCTTAGAGGAGCTTCAAGTGTTTAGATATAGTTTTAATTACCTCAAACTGAAGAGCCTTAGGAGATTTAGGGTATAATTGCTTCTCTTCGCCTTGCACAGATGCAAATCCATGTTCCACAGAATGCATCATTAGAAATATTTAAACAAGGGATATTCAATGTTTAGATTTTTAAATTTTTAATTATAAGCTATGGCTATGCTGTTTCGGCAAATTGAACAGTTTTAGAAAATTAATTTCACGAGACAGAGCTGTTTTTGATTTAGTACCGAACATCAAATCAAATACTATGATATTTGATGTAGTGTCAAATATCATAAATTCATATAGAATCAAACTTCATATAAATGTTTACGTTATAAACACTCAATGACTTATTAAATACAATTATTACGGAGCAGTTTATGAAATAGGAAAAATTATGTACTAAGCATTTGAAATCAAGACATGCTAAATATTTACTAAATGAGTCCTGCACTGGACCTGCGTAGAACAGAGTTCATGTTTAAAATGTTAATTTTGATAATTTTATCATTTTATTATCACAAAAATTACTTTTGATGAACCAAAAACTTGTACACTATGTGTATCAAATTTTGAAAATGATTTCCATTATTACATACTTTAATCTTTGGATGTTTTTTTTTTTTTTTTTTTTGATGGAATCAATTGAATCTTTACAGTTAAGCTATTGCTACATAGGAGGTGCTGCTAACTGAAAATAATTTACCATTTCACTTTTCGATTATCCCCCCTACTATACACATTAAATACATCAACTTATTGCTCAAAATTTATTAGACATAGCAATTTATTCGGATGCAGACAGCCGTGTGAAAAAACTGCGTCCTATATTGAGCTTTTAAAGCAGTAAAGATTAAAAATCATAAGTTAAAAGTAAAATTATGTTTTAAGGGAATGATTTTCATTTCATTGGTAATATTTAAAGTAATTATAAACTTTGAAAAAAAAAACAGCTTTTTAATTGCACTGCTGAATCGTTTAATTTGTGTTGTTCAATTTTTGTTGAATTACATTTTTCACAATAATACTTAATGAGATTCTTAAAGTTAATGAAATGCTATGTTTTTTTCACTTTTGAGAATCATTAATTACTCATTAGATGCACTTTAACTATCCAAAAATATTTGCAGCCCCAATATTGTCTTACAACGCAGAATTTAAGATATTTCTAATTAAACATCAGAGAAATATTTCTTTAACAAAGCACGAACACTGGCGTGACTCCGGTGATGGGGATTCCGACAAAATAAAGATTCAACGAAATAATTTTTAAATTTCTTTTATTTTGATTTGGTTTAACATTAATTAAAATTTTCATTGCTTAAAAAATCAATACAAATAGCAATTATACGTGTCTTTAGATATTTTTCAAAGCCTACTGAGTTTATTGCCTTTATCTTTTCAAATCAAAATATGCGCTGCGAAAAATAAATGTGTTTTTTAAAACCCCCCCCAAAACAAAAGTCTAGTTACGGCCATGACCTAGTCTAATATTATATCACACATTTTGGATCTAAATTTTTGCTGATATTTTAAATTCTCAAGATATATCCATCTCTCAATTACACTTTAGGCGTTAAATATTGGTACAAAATATGCGGTTTTCACCTATTATATGGAAAACTTCAAACATGTGAAGTTCAAGCTTAAAACTATGCAGAAGGCATTACGCTGAAATATGCTTTTAGGGCGTTTACACCATTTCGTACAGAAATATTTCTGCGAGAAATATGGGTGAAAGGAGAGAGAGAGGCGCAATATTTGTGCCAACGTTGATGTTTCCAAGAAATTTCATGCCACAAATTCTTCACGGAATAATGGCGCCACTTTGAATAATTCATATCCTTATAATGCGAGCATGTCTGTTAGTGAGGAAACGACGCTTAAGATAGAGATAACGTGCAAATGGCACAAATTATGCTAGAGTGTTATTATTCTTTTGATTTCTTCTTGAAAATTTCGATGCAGCGAATGAACTCCTGCGATTTGATATTTAACTTATGTTCCGAATTATTTATGCTCTCCGGCTTCTATGTAAACTGCATGTAATGGAAATTCTATAACGAATGCAAATTGCCTTTATTCAAACAGGAATTATAAATTTTTAGCGTAAATGCAAATTATAAAGTTTTGATTTGAATGGAAAATGTAAGCTTTCAGTTTTAATACAATTCTAAGGCTTTAAAATAATTATTTAAATTGAAATAGCAACATTGGACATAGCTGTGCAGATAATCACGGCAGGAATGGATATTATATACCTTATAAACATAAACAATAAGTTCTGTCAAGAACTAAACGAGCCTACTTTCCCGTAAACCGATATCGGTATTCTCGCATCTGATCGAACAAAATATACCTCTTTCATCTGATGAAATAAACACGTAAAATGTAAGCAAAAGAATAAATAAAGTTGTAGCATCTTTTAAACAATGCAGCTACTATAGTTCTTCCGCAGACGAATACCTAAGTAGTTTTGAAAAAAGAATTAAAAGTAGAAAGCACATCAAAACACATTTTATCAAGAAAAAAACTCATTCCTAAATGAAATGTCTCGAATTAAATTTTAATCCGTTGCCAATAATTAAAAATCAATAAAGAAATTAATAAATAATAAAATTCTCCCTTAAATAAATACTTTTTGTTATAAAAAAAATCGTATGCCAAAACAAATAATAAGAATGATAATAAAAATAAAAATAATAACAAAATAAAAGAAATAAATAAAAGAAATAAATAAATAATGAAATGCCCTCTAAAATGAATACTTTTTGTTAGAAAAAAATCGTCTACAAAAAAAATAATATTAATAATATTAATAATAACAATAAAAATAATAATAAATTAAAAGAAATAAATAAATAAACAAAATGCACAGTTATTTCTTTTAAGAGTAAGAGCCTGTCATTTTTTCCCAGCCTCTATTTCTGGCATGTTTTCCATTCTTGCGTGTGATATAACTGATGTGCTATCGAAATAAAAACGCTTTTGAAATATGAAAATTGTTTTTTTAACCCAAAAACTATTTTAATGATCTTGATTCGCAATAAAAGTATGAAATGAAACAAAATATGATTTTTTAATTACAGCATTCTCCTCCCCCTCCCCCTCCCCCTCAAACGTGTTTTATCTCAATATATATACTGTCGGCCCCGCTTAAACGAATACTGTCGGCTCCAAGAAATATTATTCGATTAAGCGGGGTATTGGATTAGCGGGGATCTTTAACATTATATCTATGGCATCGGTTCCGAGATATTTTATTCGTATAAGCGAGGTATTCATTTATTCGTTACCCGATTAAGCGGGGACGAAATTATATATTTTTCGATTGTTTCTATATCGAGAACAGTGAATAAAATCGAAATAAATTAGGCTAATAATTGAGCGACGAAAAAATATTGGCGGCACAATAAAAGCTTTTTGTACAAAGTTGCAAATGATTCAATCTTGTTTTAACATAAATGTACTGTGAATAAAGAGGAGATGAGCTGACCAGCGCAAAGCATTCGCACTTAACAGCAGTGATTCAAAAATGTGATTTTTTTTAATTATTATTTTTTACTGTTATTTTTCGAAAACATGCACCCGAAAATATCTATTGTCTCTTACGTGTCAAAAATAAAATGCATACTGAACTAAAACAAAAAAAAGTTAAAATTAAAAATCAAATGCAAATTTCTAGTTTTCAGCTGCACTAAAAAACAAGATTCTCATTTATGCTGAAGAATTTTGTTTTAAATTTTGGAATTTAAAATTTAAATTCTAAATCTCCAAAACCGTCACACAACCGTATTCAAATTATACCCTAACGATGATCCATTCTCTCCATCCTTCCGAAATATTAGCAACAGAATAAAACAAGAAAAAGCATCAAAATTCGCAAAAGCGAACGTCTGAGTATCGACGGAATGCTTGACATTTCGGGCCAACGTCACGTGATAACCATCTAATCCGGCGTCGTTCCCCTGTCATAGTAAAGGTGACATTTATTAGAAATCCTCGAACGTATGCGACATTTCGTCTATTAAGTCTTTCAGACAACGCCCGGAAACTCACGCGAGACGGGTAACATTATCCATTCAGTAAATTATTAATGAAATTGCTCATTCTTTGCCGTCAGAAACGTCACTTTGGAAATGGGAGCGCACGGAGTGGAGAAAAGGTTTTGTAACTGGTTTTGGGGTTTGACGTGGCGTGAGGCAGTCTTGGCGAGATCGCATTGGAAACGAATCTATTGTTTCTGATGCATGTGTTGAGTGTTGAAGGGTTTGATCTCATTCTGTATTAGAGGATCTTTTAAACTAATCTTATGAAGGTAAAATCTTACCGACCTTCCACTTCATCTGGGCGCTTGCAATCGTATATCTGTTGTGAAGAGAAGTCATTTTTTATAAAATATTATATTCGAAATAAGTATTTACATTTAGACTATTTACAACTCAAACTGCAGCAAAATCAATTCAGAATGTTCCATCAAAAATCAACTGTGTCTGTTCGTTCCATCAATTTTTATTATTTTTTTATTTCATTCTTCATTTCAGTTAAATTCAGCTCATTTCATTCAAACTAAGAAAAGGCTAAAATTACTCTGCAGACGATAGATAGCTCAGTTGCAAGACATTCATAGTAAGACTTCTGATTTGTGTGGGAATATGGTGGGAGCTACATTTCAAGGAGGATTATATTACAACAATGACAGTGCTCAAAATTATTCTCCAAATAATACAAAAGTATGAAAAGGATGTTCTATTATTTGTTTAGGCCTCTAGTAACTCACCCGATATTATCTTTATCTTCTTCGAAGATTAGTAGTTCTTATCTAATTTCTAATTAATTAAAAAAATCAACACAAAGAAAAGGAATAAGACTTAAATCCTGGTTTTGTAATTGGTTTTGGGGGGTTTGACGTGGCGTGAGGCAGTCTTGGCGAGATCGCATTGGAAACGAATCTATTGTTTCTGATGCATATATTGAGTGTTGAAGGGTTTGATCTCATTCGTAGTAAGGCTTCTGATTTGTGTGGGAATATGGTGGGAGCGGCATTTCAAGGAGGATTATAATTGAAGGGGCAAGTGGATAAAGGTGATATGTGACAATTTTTTAAACTTACTTTTTTACCATGCATGAAAATGATAAGTTCATCAGTATCATGTCTCCTTAGTCACAGAAATGGTTGGTAACTTAGGATATGATCCCGTTTTACCCGTTGAAAAAAATCCATAAAAAAAATAACGCAACATTTTTTTTTTTTTTGAAACCTTTTTCTAGAAATTAAAAAAAATATATCACATATCACACTTATCCACTCACCCCTTCAATTACAACAATGACTGCTCTAAGTTCTTCTGCAAATAATACAAAAGTATGAAAATGATGTTCAATTACTGTTCGACAAAAAAAAACCTTGAAAATGCTTCTGGCATTTTGAAGGCTGATTCTTATGTAAAATGACCCCCTGAATCCGAATATGACCCCCATTTTCCCCCATCACGTACCAATTTTTTTTAAAACGCCCCCTTTTTTTTCATTTTTCCTTAGTTTCAGAGCTATTATATTTTTTTGGAGGGGAAAAGAGCCTTATATTCACCCCTAAATTTTTTGGAGGTCAAGAGAGACTCAAAGTTTAAAATCATGAGCACCGAGAAAAAATCGGGGAACTTGGGGGGGGGGCATAGCCCCCCAAAATATTTGAAAAATCACCAAAAACGATCTTTTTATTCTAGTTTCTTTAAAAACACCTTTAAAACATTTTTTTCGGTGCAGAACCAGAGTATAGGATCCGCTCCTATGGCTCCTGGGTCACAAAAAAATTTTCACGCTATTTTGTTGCTAAAATATATTTTGTAAGGGTGGCTCGTTGATTCAACGAGCCACCCTTACAAAATATATTTTTTCTAGTTTATAATTTGTTTTCAACAAAGCGAAATTATTTCAAACATATAAATCAAAGAAAGTCGTATACTCTGATTTTACACGGAAAAAAAAAGGTTTAAAACGTCTCTTAGAAAAACAGGAAAGGAAGGTTTTTTTTTTGGGGGGGGGGGTATACCGCCCTAGTTTATATTTTTGGTACACATGTACATGATTTTGAACTTTGAACCTCTGTTGCCTTTTGGAATTATGTTAACGGGTTACGTAATGTACTTTTCCCCTCCGAATTAGTAAAATGACTCTGAATTGGGGGGGGGGGGGCGCTCTCTGGAAAGAGGTGGTGGAGGGGGGAAACTGAGGTCATATTTGGAAATAGGGGGTCATTTGACATAAGAATCAGCCTCAATTTTGTTCTTTTGGCTGAATACCTGCTTTAAAACTCGAGTGCAAAGTGCGATTTTTAGAGCATTATTTTATTTTTTTTTTAAATAAAATTTACAGCGTGAAAATTTTTTCTGACCCAGGAGCCATAGGAGCGGATCCTATACTCTGGTTCTGCACCGAAAAAAATGTTTTAAAGGTGTTTTCAAAGAAACTAGAATAAAAAGATCGTTTCTGGTGATTTTTCAAATATTTTGGGCGGCTACCCCCCCCCTCCCCAAGTTCCCCGCTTTTTTCTCGGTGCTCATGATTTTAAACTTTGAGTCTCTCTTGACCTCCAAAAAATTTAGGGGTGAATATAAGGCTCCTTTCCCCTCCAAAAAAATATAATAGCTCTGAAACTAAGGAAAAATGAAAAAAAAGGGGGGCGTTTTAAAAAAAATTGGTACGTGATGGGGGAAAACGGGGTCATATTCGGATTCAGGGGGTCATTTTACATAAGAATCAGCCTTCAAAATGCCAGAAGCATTTTCAAGGTTTTTTTTGTCGAACAGTGATTTGTTTAAACCTCTAGTTTTTCACCCGATATTATCTTTATTTTCTTCGAGCATTAGTAGTTCTCATCTAATTTCCAATTAATTTAAAAAACCAGCACAAAGAAAATGAATAAGACTTAAATCCTGCTCAAGAAAAAAAATATGATGAAAATAATTCCATTACGTATTAAAAATTGACATCTAGAGACTACAATTTCGTCTAAATTTAGACTCATTAGTTTAGAACAAAAAACAACCGAACTGAAGGCAAATATCATTTCAATGAACATGAAAGTGCCAAACAAACTGGTAGTTTAAGGAAAATTAAAGCAAACTGATTTTGGTAATACGATCATTTTAATCTTTTATTATGGTCAGAAAAGGAAAATTGTTCAGTTTCGGAGATAGAAACTGTCTTTAAATGTTTCGTCTTTAAATGTCTCCCCCTTGGATTTCCTGTTTGCATGTTCAAATGCAAACTTCTTTGAAACAAAAAAATTACAAGAAGTTCTGTCAAGAACTAAACGAGCCTACTTTCCCGTACATCGACATCGGCGTTCTAGCATCTGATCATTATTCTCTTGATTGTCTGAGACTGAAAATTATGTCAAACATACCTTTTTAGCACTTAAAAAGCTGATTTCTAAAAGCAAAATGTACCCCTCTCATCAGAGGAAATAGACACGTAAAAAGTAAATAAACGAATAAATAAAGTTGGTCGCACCTTTTAAAGAATGTAACTGTTACAGTTCTTCCGTAGAAAAAATCCGCAATCGTGTTCAAAAATAAATAAATAAATAAATAAAAGTACAAAGAGTATCAAAACATATTTTATCAAAGAAAGAAAAAAAAAAGAAAAAAAACTCGTCCTTTAATAAAATATCTCGAACTTCATTTTTAATCCGTTGCCAGTTGTTAAATATAAATAAAGAATAAAATGCGCTCGTGAATGAAGAATTTTTGTTACAAAAAAAAATCGTCTGCCAAAAAAAAATAATAATAAATAAAATAAAACAAATGAATAAATAAACAAAAAATCGTCCACAGTCAGTCTTTTTTCTGAGCCTGCATTTCCGCCATGTTTGCGGAGTCGGAGTCGGAATCAGAGACCTCACAGATGATTATTCAGAAAAGTACTTTACAAACATTATTTATCAAAACCATTTTCTTACAAAGTTAGTTTGAAGGAAGTCCGACTTTAAGTTCAGGATTCAATGTTCAACTTAAATTCCCCGTAGACGCTAATGTTAATTTTTTTTTTCTGAGCGGTTCAATATTGAACGAAAAATGGTTCAAATTGAAAATTTAAATACGTAATGAAGTATCCTTGCTGAGATCCTTTGAACAAAAAAAAAGTTTATTTAAATCGCACTGTTCACTCAAAATTTATTAGGGGTGACAGCTTGCTTGAGGGGTTCAATGTTGAACGAAAAATTGTTCACATCGAAAATGTAGATACGGGAATGAAATATCCTTGAAAAGATCCTTCGAACAAAAAAAGTTCGTTCAAATCGGACTGTTAACTAAAAAGTTAGTATCGCTGGACAGGCTGTTTGAACGGCTCAAAGTTGAACCAAAAGTTTTTCAAATCGAAAAATCAAATACGGGAATGAGCTGTACTCGCCGAGATCTTTCCAACAAAAAAAAAAATTTGTCCAAATCGGAATGTTCATTCAAAAGTTATTAGGTGGGGGACAGACAGACCGACAGACCGACCGACCGACAGACACACAAATTCCCCATCTCAATACCCTACTTTCAAATTTTTAATTTTTCGATATTCATTTTACCTTTTTATTTTTTTAACTTGGCGATATTTTTTGGACTTGGCTATATTTTTTTTCACTTGGCAATATTTTTTGGACTTGGCGATATTTTTTTTCACTTGGCGATATTTTTTGGACTTGGCGATATTTTTTTAGATGCATTAAGCCACTTTTAATACTTTTTTCGTCTTTCTTTTATTTTTAACGGGAAAGTAGGCTAAAAAGTGGGATAAATTGTTTTCAACGAACATAGAGCACATATGTTACCGTGCTCAAAGCTTTTGAGTCAGAGCACGGTAGACTATTGACAAACAATGACCAAGACAACACCAAGTGGCCAGCTCGATGAAATCAAGATCCCTATCCGCCAATCCCATTTTTTTTTTATGTATATTTATACTAATTTTCACGTTTGCGAGAAAAAAAAAAATCTTAATGAATTGAAAAAAAAAAGCATCTAAACCAAGAGAGAAAAAATCTATCTAGGTCTCAGGTTATACCTTTGCACGTCGTTTCTTAATACATCCTCATCCTGTGCATTACTTACGACATTAGCTGGTTCAACGTTGCATGGCGTTTTTACTTGTGCTTCCTCAATATTGATTTCGTCTCCTGTCAAATGTAAATTACTAAACCTCTGAGTAAAGGTAATTAATCTATTAACGTGGACCCTTAACACTTTTCTAGTATTCTCCACATGTCGGACCTTATAATTAACATTTGTATATCTCTCTATCACTCTGTATGGTCCCTCATATTTGGGTCTCAACTTAGCAGAAATATTTTTCTTTAAATTTGGGTTCTTTGCAAAACATAGTGACCCTACTTGATAATTGTATAACTCATCTTTTCTACCGAGCTTGCTCCTATCGATACTTTTCTCTTCTTGTTCTTTCAAATTTTGCAAAACTTTTGGAAAAATTCTATCTAATGACTCAATCAAATGTTTTATATACTCTGTTTGTGTGTCAAATTTTGGTACGTTACCCAGTGTATATGGTAGCCGAACATCCCTGCCATGCTCAAGAAAGAAAGGTGAAACCTGTGTAGCTTCGTGAACAGCTGAATTCATGGCTAACATTGTCTGAGGTAACTGAGTGTCCCATTCTACATCTTCAGATGTGATAGTCGCAAGAATATTCGCCAGGCTTTGGTTTGTCTTTTCGACTCTCCCATTCACATGAGCGGAATACGCTGAGATATGTCGTTTTTTAATACCCTGAGTTTTACAAAATTCTGAGAATTCAAAACTGTCGAAATATTTTGCGTTATCGGTTACAAGAACTCGTGGACAACCCCTGTGAACTATGTAATTCTCGAAAAAGGCTTTTGAGATTGTCTGAGACTTTAAATTTGACAGGGGAGCAAGAGGAATGTATTTAGAGAATGCGTCTATCATAGAAAGCACATACTTATTGCCTGCCTGAGTGGTCTTTAGAGGACCAAAGACATCAATGTGACATTTTTCTCCCGGTGTCTCACTCTGATCTACCTCTTGTAACGGCGCAGAAGGTATTTTGAATGTGCTCTTCCGAGATAGACAAATCGTACATGATCTTACAAAATTTTTCGTATCTCTATACATGAAAGGCCAAAAGAAATTCTCTGTCAACCTGTTGTAAGTCTTGAAAAATTTTAAATGTCCACCCACTTGTGAGTGGACGGACTCCAGAACTTTTGCTTTAAGCTTGTGAAGTACACAGACTTGGCGTTTAGAATCTGATCTTGGTGACTTATGGTTACGCGGTGAGAAATTAATCAAAATATTTTCATTATTAAGTGCATAATTAGGATACTTATCAGTCTCATTCTTTTCAAGTGCACTAATAATTTTAATTAATTTTGGATCTTCTCTTTGCATTTTTATTAGCTCAGGATCATCTGGAAAGATAATAGTAACTGCACTAACACATCTCGATAAATGGTCAGCAACTGCATTGAATTTTGCTTTTACGTAATGTATAGTATAATCAAACTCCTCTAATGCCAATTTCCACCTGAGAATTTTGGATGAAGGATTTTTGTTCGAGAGAAAACCCTCTAACGGACGATGGTCACTATACACCTTGAAGGTTCTACCAATTAAAAATGATCGTGGATGATATAAGCATTCTCAAAAAACATTTCCAAATGGTACTTAAAGCATTTTTTCAAAAACGAAACACTCGCAGATTGATCCATATGCATTCATTACTATCAAGTTTCGATTTTCTATTTAACCTCTCAAATTAAATATTTTGCTCAGAAATTCAATAAAATTTAGGCGGCGAATAATTTTGAAAATAATTTAGGATAACCACAGAAAGAATGGTTACGGCACCAATGATACCGTGCTCTGACTCAAAAGCTTTGAGCACGGTAACAAACCGTGTGTAATAATTGCGTTGTGTTAGTGGTATCTCCGTCCATGAATTAAGACTCATTTTAAAGCAATACTCGATTTATTTAATGATTAGACAAGACAACAGATGTGGGGAGGAGAGAGTGCAACGGACTTACCCAGAGGGGCCCATCTTGCTCGCATGCCCCTTTCATTCCGTTTTTCGCATCGAAGTGCTGTGTACGAATCGCCCGCCGACTTCTTTCTCTCTGCGTTGTAACCTCTCTCTCAACCGAGACTCTCTTGGCGCCGGCTGTCCGTGACCTCTGAACTTAGCTGAACGCAAAGGCGCTAGCTCTCCGTAACACATATTCAGCTAAAGCAAGTTTTAAATAAAAATGTGCTCACATATCATTTTCATATTTACATGCGTTCATATATGATTCCTTTTAGAGTAAGATGTTGTATTTTAAAATTAATTTAGAGTTCAATTTTTTGTTAAGTGATTTTTTTTTCTGTGAATGTTATATTACACTAAATTTTTGACCAAATATGTAACAAATAAAAATAAGCAAATAAAAAATTATTAAAAAAAACAACAATTAACGATAAATTTCCACACTGATTATAGAAAATAAAAAATTTCGAATGTTTACACGCTTTTTGACATTTATAATATCCTACCCTACACTAATTATTAACATTATCGAGAGGATGTGGGAGCTGAATATGTATCCATAGATGCTGTGTTCACAAGTGACCCACCATTTACCTTAGAACAAACTTGAAAAAATAAAAAATAAAATGTTACTTTAATTTTAAAAAATAAAAATTGTCATAGATTTATTTGCATGTTAAAATAATTGTTTGCAATAATTAAGTTTAGCTTATTGGAGTTAGTTCGCCCCAATAGCTCTATGTAGCACTTTTTGCTTCCGCGTCGCAGATCCAAATTAGATTCACGGGTTAGGTTCGGTCGACTTTGCATTTCATACCTTCAGTGGGTCGATAAAAGGAGTACCAAGCCTGCTCGGGAACTAAATCCTGGTGGTTCCGCTTTCGGTTAATCACCTAACCGGAACGTCCAATTTGCGCAGCAGGGACCGCGGTTTCGAAAACAGAGATAAGCACAGCAGGCCCTTGCCCTCATGAGCTGTTGCGCCACGGAGTTTATTCGTTAGTTTTCTTTATTTCTTTATATAAAAGGTAATCAGCTTCACATACATAGAGGACTGCATACCCGGCGCCCTGCCTCCGAACAACTACAAGAAATATTTTTGCCATATGAATAAAGGAAAGAACACACAAGCTGGGTGGAAATCGAACCCATGGCCTCCAACTCAGAAAGTCAAGGGGCCCCTATTAGTTTGTTTTTATATACAGGGTGTCCACTCCTATCGTGGACCAATAGCTAATTTCTAAACCGTTAGAGATAAGCATATAGTTCATTTAGGAAAAAATCTCCAAATTACGAAAGGAATTTTGGGTCTATTCAATGTTTTTCAAAAAATCAAATTTTGAAATAGTTACGAAATTTAAATTTTTATACAGCCCCCCAGTCCTATCAATCATATTTAGTAAAACATTCTTGACACTGTAACGTTTAAAACTAAAAAAAAATCACTCTTCTACGACAAAAATTGACCGAGTTATGATGTTTTGAAAAATCAAGATTTTGAATGATTTTGCATACGGTCCCTTCAGCGATCTCTCGATGACGTCATGAAATAATGCAAAATCTTGATTTTTCAAAACGTCATAACTCGGTCAATTTTTGTGGTAGAACAGTGATTTTTTTTTAGTTTTAAACGTTACAGTATCAAGAATGTTTTACTAAATATGATTGATAGGACTGGGGGGCTGTATAAAAATTTAAATTTCGTAACTCTTTCAAAATTTGATTTTTTGAAAAACATTGAATAGACCCAAAATTCCTTTCGTAATTTGGAGATTTTTTCCCAAATGAACTATATGCTTATCTCTAACGGTTTAGAAATTAGCTATTGGTCCACGATAGGAGTGGACACCCTGTATATATATATACAGAAGCCATCAACTTCGAAGTACATTAGGACTGCGTACTATGCGCCTTGCCTCCTCACAAACACAGGACAGATTTACGGCACAGAGGTTAAAATAACAACCATTAGCAACGTGGGACTCTAACCCGCGACCACTTCTGCTTACGAGAAGAATACTCTACCTCTAGACCACCGTCGCCCATTCGTTAGTTTAAAATGTGTTTTCACGTTAAGAAGACAGAGGTAAAATTGCATTAACTCCTAATAAAACAAACAAGTTAAAACCACAGAAACATAAAATGGCTCATTACGGTGAAATTTTGGACAAGAGGTAAAGCTAGTGCTGCCATTACGTGAGGGTTTTTCAAGATTTTTTGCTTGAAGTTATCTTAATAAAGCATACGATGTTCAGATATGCGCCTTTTTCCCTTATAATCTTAATATTTTAATGGAAATCTTTAGTACATAAAGCTAAGTTTTTTTTTTTTTTTTTTAAATATGGTATATGAGGCTCAAATTAGTAAATGTATCTAATTTTGAAATTCATTTCGTGTTATCTAACGGTATTTCAGTACCAAAATCATTGTGTCTCAAAGTGATTACATTAAGCTCAAACTCCTGTGTATGTCGACTTCTAATTCAGTTTCAGACGAGAGCCCTGATGGTTAACCTATGTGTAAGAGATAATCTATTCTGCTTAAAGGACATGTTCAGTGCGGGATTACGCAAGGCAATGGATTATGTGGTGTTTCGCAATGATTCTACAAAATGGCTGCTTTCAAATGACTTAACGCATTATTAGGTACTTCGCAGAGGCAAGCCATGATTTGGAAGTGGCTTATTAGCTGCTTTTCCAAACACTGCTGTCTCTGTAGGATTAAATGTGTACCTTCATTAAGGGACACACAACAGATTCCTGGAAGAGCAATATTGTATGTACATTAAGGTAAGTACGAGTAAATAACTAGATGTAAGAGCAAATTTTTTATGGCTATATGATCCAACTCCCCAAAGTCTCAAACTTTCTTTTCTTCAATCAAATCCTCTTTTCTTAGCTTCTATTAGTCGAAATTTTATTCAAATTCCAGACAACCTAACATATCTTACTAAATTTGAAAATTTGTCGAAACTTTTCGTAATGATTTTTGACAGAATTTAAAAAATGGCATCAAATTCCTGCTGTGATATTATTTTCTGCATATAATCTATCTAAACCATGATATTAAGCTATTAACTGCTCCGTAGTAAAATATTTCTATTATTAAAATGGTGAGTTTTTATTCCTTTCATTACTTCGATACACAATGAACAGTGCTGTTTAATAAAGTTAACATTACGCCCACTGCTTTAGAACATTTCTTCTATAGATATCGCAAAAAAATAATAAAACAGCAAAGATTTTTATTTCTTCTGACTTTTCTCAAAACTGCACAAAAACAAGATAATAAGTGATTCTGAGCTAAAACAGCAATTTACATTAATTACATCTTGCACTTTTATAGACTTTTTCTCCATTTTTTCCAAACTTAATCGGATTAAATTCATTATCATACACAATTAATTCAGCTCTTTCTTTCTCGAGATAATTTATCAATAGTGCTCGAGATTTCTCTCTTAGCAATCTTATTACTCAAATTAATCAAGGAAAAGACTTGATGTATTCGCATGAAAAAAAAGGTAATTGTAATTGTTTTCAAAATGGTAATTAGTCTTAATACTTTTCTATTTTTACGTATTTATTATGAATGTTTTAATTGAAAAACAGAACAGAAGTAAAAGTAAGAATAATTTACAATCATTTCCAATATATTGGAAAACTTATTACAGAAGATAAGACTTATTTCGATACACAGTTTTAGTGTAGGAAGTAAGGCTCACACTAACGTTACTTAATAGTGTCCCATTTCGCATGTCTCCTTTATTTTCAGCCTGATTTCGAGCAAAAATAAATCGTAACAAGAAGTCTAGCCGAAAACTGAACGAGCCTACTTCTCCCTATAGGCGAGAGTTGCCCAAAACCGGATAGGCGGGAAAAACGGGATAGTGAGCCTCGGAGCTAGACTGGTAGTACTACACTAGGTGGCGAAAAGTATCCGGACACTTTCAAAAATTCACATAGCAGACAATACATAAATGGCGAGGGGTTGTCTACGAATAGTGTGGTGACAATCGAACTTTTTTTTTTTCAATGTTAAATTGTATACAGTTTGAAAATTTATATTCTGCATAGAAGTCACATTTCGCCTTTTCGGCCAAAAAGACTTTTTACGTAGGTGGCCAAAAGTTATCCGGACACCCCTGAAACGTTGGTTTTGAACGATGACGCAATAACCTTTAATTTAAAAATAACTCTTTGTGGACAGACCCTCACTGTTTATGTATTGTCTGCGAATGAATGAAATTCAGCTCACTAGATCGCTGATATCTTTTTCAATTTTCATGATATTCAACTGGAACTTTTTTTACAAGATGCAGTATAAATCAAGGTACAATATTTTTGTAGTTATAAATTTCTATCGTTCGCTCATGCGCCGTGAAAAAATATTTCCTTTTAACGTTCATATCTCATCGTATTTTTAATATTTTTATTTACCGTTTTAGTATGTTATTTCTGTTGTATTTTGTCATCTTTCCTGAAGTTTTGATAAGGTTTGATCAAAAACTCTGCGTGTTCTGAGAAAAAACCGTTCAAATAAAATTGCAGTTTTTAAAAAATGTTTCATATCTTCAGAAGTAAGAGTGGTACGTTCATAAAAATTTGTACAGTAATTATACATAGTATGCTAATTAATTACTGCAATTTAAAGCTTATTCTGAGCTATTTTCCAAGAGTTATGGTCAAAAAGCGGTTTTTCTTTCAACCCCCTTT
>JAXGGA010001735.1:0-141828 GCA_038373865.1 Uloborus plumipes | reverse complement strand
GCGGTGTGTATGTAGATATTATACGCCAGCGCCATGGAGGAGAGGAGGCCCCACAGCAGACGCTGCCGTGCTACGCGCAAAAGTGGTATCTGCAGTCGAGTTCAAACTGAGATAAACTCTTTGAAGTTTTGCACCACCATGTATTTTGTTCAGATGAAACTTTTTAATAGATTTTTTTTTTTTAATATTTCCCGTTCTCAAATGACCATATAATTTTGTATTACGGTAAAGTACGTCACAAAGAGCCACCTTGTGTCGATAACTCAATATTGTTAAAAAGTGCAGATACGACTTTTGTGCTTAACAAGGCACAGAGGAGCGGACCCCCATCTGCAGGGTTAGGTACACCATCTCGGTGGTCGCAGAGGCAACAGTCAAAATCAAAGGAAACTACTCGAAGTAAAAAATAAAAGTAATAACACTTTCTTTTTGCTGAAAAAACAATGCAACTGCTTAGAAGGAGGAGATATTATTTCATTTTGGTACTTTATTAAGTTATAAAACTGATCATGGAACATTATACATTGCATTAAATGAACTGTTCCTTTTACGGTATAATTCTGGCAGCCGAGGTTCCAATTTAAGACTGTAAAATGCACAGTAATAAACTGCAAAACAAGAAAATTTACAGTTTCTTACTGCGGAGTAAGAAATTTTACAGTTTATTGCGGTAAAATTTAGCTGTATAATACTGTAAAAGCAGCAGTATAATACTAGCAGCATAGTTTCCAGTAAAAGCTGTAAAATGCACGGTAATAAACTTAAATTAGTAGTTTTTCAGTTTATTACTATAAAATTAGCTGTATTGTACTGTAAAAACAACATCCATTTTTACAGTGTATTTACTAAACTGTCATCTGAATTTAGATTTAGATGAATTATTGATGCATTAAAAACAAAACCATGGACTCTAGAAGACAGGGGCGGCTCCTCACTATGGGCCGGGTGGGCCGGGCCCACCCAGAAAAATTGGAAGGAAAATAAATACATAATTAAAACATATCGTTTTGTATTTCTGTTGAAAAAACTAAATAAAAAAAAAAAACTTAGTGCACGAAACATATTTTAGGCCTACAGCCTCCCTCCCCCCTGCTCATCGCTAATACAGCACAAGAAAGATTTCAAATTCCATCAATTTTAGCGCTTCGCACGGCTTTTAGAACGAGCTTGAGGGCCAGCCGGCAGTAGGCCCGCGGCCATCTCCGCTTTTAGCCAATCGCAATGGCTGGATTAAGAAGAGCGATTAGCGATGACACCCCATTGTAACATTCGACCTGTGGGCCCATCTTCCCTGGCCCAAGATTTCCCTTTGTCCCTAACCAAAGCGGTGGAGAGGGAAGTCTCCTCACTGTGTATAGAGGCAGAGAATGTCTGGCTTAGGGAGAAAATTCTTCTCTTTTCATTCGTATCCATCGTATTTTTTTGATTGATTTTTACAACACGTCCTCTTTTTGTTTTGGTCTTTCTTTCTTACTTTCAATACCTATTACTAACAGGCATAGAGATTGCAAATTTCATTACCGCCCCCCTCACATATTTGTAATACAATGCATGCATATTTTATTGGTTAATTTACGTTTGGGAACAGAGATTCTTATTCTCAAAATTTTTGTGTGAAGACTTTATTTTTGACTTGCAGACCGTTTGCCATTTTCTTCGTATTAGTTTGAATTTAATCTCATAGTGTTGTAAGTATTGTATGAACTCTAGAAACTTTGTCATCCTTCCGGGTGTGACATAAATGCTTGGAGAATTAATAAGTATTCTTAAGCTCCAAATGCTACATTTATTTAGCCGAATCAATGATTACATTTACATCCAGGACCAAAGTCGTCCAAAGAGAGGCCAACACCCTCCCCCTAAAATATCGATGAAGTATCTTTTTGATAATCTATGAAGTACCTTTTTGATAATCATCTCTGCAACTATTATCACATTCAAAGGGATTTTAATGTCCGAAAAGACACTTTGATGTTGAATAAAAACTTTTGCTACTCCGCAACTTTTCTTAAACCTTATGACACGTAACATTAACCTTCTACTACAAATTCACTTAAAGCAGTAACCAGAAAAAACAAAACGTTGAAATTGAACGTTCATAAAAATATTGAGTGGATCAACGTCTACTGTATATAAAAACTATATTCAGCTTAAAAATGTACAAATGAATAATACACTTATTCTTTAAATCATTATTATTTTACAAATTGCTTCATAATTCATCAACATTTAAAAACTATATTTTGCAATATATTTTTCTGAAGTTTTATAATACATGAAATATTAAATACTGTTTAAAAGCAATGTAGTTAAATTAAAAAATTCTATCAAAGTTTAATAACGGTACCTAATGGTTCTTAAAAACTAGGCGTTCTATAAGTTTTTTTGTTTCTAACATATAAAATGTTACCATGACTGTCAGTCAAATCACGTATCCGAAAAGAAATTAATTACCAGTTAATCAAATATTTCTGACAAACATCATCAAATTAGTCAGTTATCCGTGCTTTAATTTTAATGTTATTCGAATCGGTAAGTCAAGATCCAGATTATATTGTAAGAAAAATAAGTGTTTTAATATTGTTCTGTACTCTTTGTGTATTTCATGAAAATAATTCGATTCAGCTCATCACTAGTTTGAGTATACGATCATACATTGGTAAGTGAGTGGAACCATAACTGTTCAAGCCAGTGTATTCCAATTTATTTAAAAGCATACACATACATTAAAATTGAAAGTTAATGTAAATATCATGGCTATAAAAGTGACATTTTTAAGTTTTAACACCGTTAGGATTTATTTTTTCATGAACTGAAATTGCAACATTTGTATCCAAATTTAAAAAAAAATGTAAGCATGCCTACATCGAGTCATTTACCTTATGAGTTCCTTAATTTGATGATAGAGGCTTTCAAAAAGTCATGGTGCAGATTGTCGAAATTTTTCGGGGGTGAGAGGGTGTGTTTTCCGGCAGAAGTGTTCGGTTTCTTTTTGAGTACAGTCCCGTAATGTTTGAGGAGGTGCGCCGACTTGTGGCGTAATAGTTTTGATGTGATGAATATTTTCACTGTCCGAAAATGGCAAAATTATGAGAGCTAGCTTTGCGAAACATTAGTGATGTTTAGGAAGTCTGTCGTCTGTGCAAAATATTGTTATTATTACATTGATCGCTTAAGGCTGGTATAACATTTAAAATATAAAACCTATGTATCAAATCATATGAGATAATTTTGCGATGCAAATTTGTATTGACAGAATTAAATATTATTTTACGTCGCTCAGCATTAGTTTATTAGTTGTTTCCTTCATTTTATTTTTGTAAGCATTACTGGGAAAACATATAATTGCGGGCCCACCCACTAAGTTAAGGCACGAGCCGCCACTGCTAGAAGACGCAAGAATGAGTTGAATATCAAGAAGGTACACGTGTGAAGGGGGGGGGGGGGGAGGGGGGTTGAGAGAAAGGATTAATTAGATATTTTATACAATTTAATGACAAATCTGTCCCTGGTAAACACATGATAAATCGATTAGTAGATATTTATGTATAGCTTTTTTAATTTAGCGTGTAAAATGAAAACTTTTGTTGCCTCGCGAAACGAAATAATTTTCAGAAACGTTTCTTGGATTTCACTGTGAAAAATAGATGTTGTTCTTACAGTATAATGCAGCTTATTTTATAGTAAGAGTAAAAATTGGTAATTTTACAGTAATGAACCGTAAAATTGCTAATTTTACTGCATTAAACTGTGAAGTTGCTGCTTTGCAATAACGAAACGTAAAAACTGCTGATTTTATAGTTCATTACTGCGCTACTTACAGTTTTAAGCTGGAACCTGTGCTGCCAGTATTATACTGTTTTTCTTACAGTGTAATACAACTAATTTTGTGGTACTACACTGTAAAATTTAGTAATAAACTGTGAAGTTGCTGCTTTGCAGTAATGAACCGTAAAAACTGCTGATTTTACAGTTTATAACTGCATTTTGCAGTTTTAAACGGGAATCTCTGTTTCCAGTATTATACTGAAAAACAAGAGTTAATTTTTTGCAGTGTTCTAATAAGTCTACAATCTCTTAAAAAAATTTCATATAAATGACTTAACTGCAACTTTCACTTTTTTGAAAAGCTTCAAAGTACACCTTAAACGTAAAACCAATACACAGATTTAATGTGTATAAATAAATGAAAAATAATAATCTAAACGTCTTTGATTTTCAGTCTCATTTGATATCTCTAAGGCCAAAATTGTTGCTACTTTAGGAAGTAATTCGACAATAATACTTGAAAGATTGCTGTGCAACAGCAATTTTCCAGTGTCTCTCGGTAGTAATTACAGAAAGTTACCATTACTGCTAGTCTCAAGCGTGCCATTTGCGATGCATGGAATTATTATAGCTCACTTTGCTTTGTTTAAAACTGAATAAATGTACTCGACCTCAAAATTTTATGTTCACAACGATTTTTCTTAATTGCTTGTCATTTTATGAAAAGTCAGATTTTTAAAGTAGATCTTGACCTAAGAATTAACGATTTCGGAATTTATGTATTTTGGAAAATTTGCATAAAGAGTGGAGGTAAAAATGAAAGATAAATTTATGAATTCAATGTACATTTTCTAAAGCCCCTACGTGTACGGAAAAACTTCACGAAATAGTAACTGTGATGAAATTATTGAGACTAACTTACTGTATGGATGATTATCTGTAAACTCGTAATTTTACATACAGAATTACAGTCCGGGCATGTTTTTTTTTTGAAATACCAATTGAAGTTTGTGTTTTTCTGATAAATCATGACAGGAGGCAAGTCTAGGGGACTGTGTATTTTTACTCAGTTGCGTAATACCCGCGAAATAATTATAACATAATTAGCAATGAAACTACCCATAAATTTAGACACAAATCATGGACGTAATAAATAATGTGTTTCATAATTAAACTAGTTAACATTAATAAAATAACTTGGCATAGGACTGTTTTCCCAATGATCAAGATGCATACTTTCATCACAAATGAGGCTCTGAAACTAATAGCCCGGTCAAAATAGACGAAAAAGACGCGAAAGTTCGGAAAATTTCGCATATAGCTGAAAATTGGTACAGACCTTAAGGACATCATTATAAGTGAAATCTCAAAAGTCCTGATGAATCCCGGTGGAGCTAAAAATTTTATTCAAGGTCAAAGGCCAAAAAATCGATTTTTCATATATATCTCTTAAACGGTAATTGGAAGCGACAAAATAGGGGTTACAAAGTTTGAAAAGTATACAATTGTGTACAAACAAGTGGGGATTCCGAATATAGGTCATGGGGGTCATATCCTCCCCCCTAAATCCCCCCTAATAGCTAAAAACGGCTTTTGGGGAGATAAATTTCGAAAAATTCCCTTCAGACCCCTTATTTTTACTCGAATTTGGTACTTTGACAATGCAATTAGCATAAGTGTTGCTAAAGACATCATTATAAGTGAAATGTCAAAAGTCCCCATCGATCCCGGTGGAGCTAAAAATTTTATTCAAGGTCAAATGTCAAAATCGATTTTTCTCTAATATCTCTTAAACGGTAAGTGTTATCATAAAAATAGGGGTGACAAAGTTTGAAAATTATACAATTATGCACAAACAAATGGGTATTCAGTGGGTGGGTCGTGGAGTCACCCCCCCCCCCCCCAAAGGGATAAAATAAAGCCTAGAACTGCAGTTCGGTGACTCAAATTTCGAAAAAATCACCCAATCTCCCCCTTATTAGTGTCCACGTATTTCACTTTGACGATGAAATTAACATGCAAATAATTAAGGACATCATTGTATAAACGAAATGTCAAAAGTTTCCAATGGATCCCAGTGAAGCTAAACGTTTTACTCAAGGTTAAAGCTCAAAAACAAATTTTTCACAAATATCTCTTGAATGGTAAGTGTCTTAAAAATGGGGGATGCAAAGTTTGTAAAGTATACAATTATGTACAAAAAAGCGTGGATTTAGAGGCGGATCAACCCTTGGTATAAAAAAAAATATCTAAACATGCCTCTCCCCCCTTCCTCCACCTCCCCATACAAAATAACATTCAAGAGACATCGCAGTTTTCAAGTGACCTCGAGAAACACTTTCCCCAACTTGACCGCTACGCCTATCCCCTCCTATGATTCATCCCCCCCCCCTCTATGAGAGGGTCAAGTTACATTCGGGGGTGAGTGGAGGCGTTTTCCTTCAACAATATTAAATTGAAACGTATTGATAAAGTTCTCCTTCTTTTAACCGTCAGTAGCTCTAAAAAATTCACGATGATAAGGTACCAATAGATCCTGTCCTACTGTTTCAGCGAATGTGTATTTTTAAGTACTTGGACGATAAGCTTGAAACATTTTTCAAGTATGAATTGGCTCCTTATCCATTATCACTCTTCGATGCAATTGGAATGCGTGAAGCACAAAAATCTGCCATTTATGATTGCTTTCAATGAGTACATGTTGAAATCGATAAAGAAGATACATACTAAGAATATCAAAGTTTCAGAGCAACGACGTCGGATAAGTAAAATATCTCCATCTTCTGATGTTCTTTTTAACAGATTTATGACTTCTCCAACAAACCAGGAGCAATTTCTTGCCAACACACATAACAAGTCTCGGTTTATTTCAATGCTTTCAGAAAAATTAATAGCTGCTCATATTTCTGTGAAGCAAGCTAATAATGACGCTGATGTTCTAATAATTGAAACAGCTTTAGAAAATTTCAACACAAATATCACTATTATTGTTGCTGAAAATGTCGATTTGCTAATAATACTGATTGCAAGAGCTCCTACTGACAGAATTATTTACTTTTTAAACCTAGTACAACTGGAAAAGAAGCAAAACTGTACTCATCACAAAGTTTAACTTCATATCCAAAGTGTCAAGATCATATCTTATTTTTACATGCAGTGACTGGATGTGATACTACGTCAGCATTTTACAAGTGAGGCAAAACGAAAATATTTAAATTACTTGAAAAAAATCAGGATTTAATTCATTGCCCTGAAGTTTTCAAAAATATCAGCTGTTCTCCCGATATCATTCTCACACATGGAATTCGCTTTATTCTTGCTATGTATGGAGTTCCAAAAATGTCGATTCCCTTGACAAGTACAGGTATTCTTGTTTTATGAAAAATACACGTAACAATAAACCTGTTCAATTATCCTGTTTTCCTCCAACATCTGCTACTGTATATCAATATTTATATCGTGTGTACTACTACCAAGTACAAATATAGCTAGGCAACGAGCTAGACCCTGAAAACTGGGGATGGATCCTGAAAGATAATGTTTTGGAGCCAATTCAGATTCTACTGACACCCGCTCCAGAAAAACTTCTCCATACTATTTTTTGCAATTGCAAGAAGGGATGCAGTCATAATTATGGCTGCAGAAGAGTCGGATTGTTTTGCTCAAAAATTTGCAGTAATTGCCTAGGCCAGTCATGCTCCAATGTGGAATCAAGTGCAATCAATGCTGATGACGATGATATTGGTGAAGAAGATGTAAGTGATCCCACTTTTTCATTCGAGTCATCTTTAGAAGTTAAAGATCAAGAAGAGGAAGAAGAAATAGAAGATCATATTACTATTCAAGAGCTGGAAGGAAATTTAAAACGCATTAACAAAAAAATAATAATAAATAGTAAACTGTATGATAATCAAGAGTTCGAAGTATCATCAAAACATATGTTTAAAAGAAATAGAAATATGTTTGATAATATTTGTGTCATTCATTCTGTCGTCATTCTGCACCTCATATAGGACTCCTACTTTAAATAGCGATATTTTGGTTTCAAAATACAAGTCTTTTTTTTCTTATTTATGTCTTTTTGGTCATGTGAAGCATAGAAGACTTTTAAATGAGTGCAAGAATCATCTTTAAATGGCTGCATGGATTCCAAAATCTTACTGTCAACTAATTGGTGATGTTTGACTGAGAGGAAAAGTTATATTAACATTTTAAAAGACGTGTTTCTTTTACTGAAATAAGTAAGAATATTTTCTCATTCTTTATCCTAAATAAATAATGTGCATGCATTTCAAGTTATGTTGAATGAAAAATATATTCTAAAAAGAGGGAAATAATGTATAGTATACTTTAAAAAAAATATTTTGCACTTGCTTTAGAGAGGCATCTTATCCATTAAGGGGGGGGGGGGATGTAATATTAATGTCGTTAATTTCACATAATCTGGACTCGATAGAGTTGAACTTGATATAAATACTTCTTTTGAACATACTGTATAACATACAAATTTTATATGCACTTTTTTATGATAACACTTAACGTTTGTGCAAAAAAAAAAAGGATTTTTTGACCTTTGACCTTGCATAAAATGTTTAGATTAAGTGGGATCAATACGGATTTTTGATATAGGGATTTTTGATATTTCGTTTATAATGAAGTATTTTAGGTCTGTGCCAATTTTTAGCTCTCTGTGAATTTTTTTGGTTTTTTAATTTATTTTTTATTTATTTTTGCTTATTTTGACCTTTGACCTCCCATAAAATGCTTAGTTCAAATGGGATCGATTCAAATTTTTTATATATCATTTATAATGATGTATTTAAGGTTTGTACCAATTTTTAGCACCGTACGATTTTTTTTCAATTTAAAAAAAAAAATTCAATTTTGATCTTTGACCTTGAATAAAATTTTTAGCTCCACCGGGATTCATCAGGACTTTTGAGATTTCGCTTATAATGATGTTCTTAAGGTCTGTACCAATTTTCAGCTCTATGCGAATTTTTCCGAACTCGAATGTCTATTTTGACCGGGCTATAAACAAAGTGCACGGTGGGTGGAAACCGTAAGTATTGGTAAATTTTCCTAATGAATTGTTCCGAAAAAGGTTATGGTGTTTAACGCGTAAGTTTCTGAATTATCCAGGAATATATCAGTCTTATTTTAGGATGATTACATACTTGTTGCGGGAAAATGTTATTAGCTGCTAATTATTTCCCAGGAACGTTTCTGATTTTCTTCTTTTATTTTCTTCATAGTGTACATGAGAGAGGTTTTAATCATTAAAACAACTGATCCTGCTTTGAAGGCTAATAAGATGAATGTTTCGTCATATTATTTAGTAGGTAACTCTTGTTGTTGCATTATGCATTTAAAATGACTTATTACATGCTTTTTATCAATAGCATTTTACGAACATACACATTGCTTTCATCAATATTTAACAGAAACTAGAGGGCCACCAGATCATTTTTTTTTGAACACATATAATACATGTTATAAACACTTTTTGCAACGTTAAATGAGACTTTAAAAAACATTGATTCACTTCCGAATTAAATAGTATTGTTTTTCTTTTTCTCAAAGGAAAACTGAGCAAGTTTGGATTTATTTCCAGTGAGGCTCCAATTTGCAGCAATGGGCCCAGAAACTTATTTCTCAGACAAACTTTCACATGCTCTAACTTGCAGTCTCCCTTGTTGCCGAGACTTACATGAATGGGTAAATAATGAGCTTCGAATAGGTAAGTACAGATACAGATCGTGAGAAAATAATTGCGTTAGAGCTACGCTCTTTTTCGCTGTTTGAGTGAGAGAGAGAACATGATTGAGCTGACATGAAACAAATGGAAGGACTGGGTAAAAATGTAAATGCAAAATTACAATAGAAAAACAAAAAGTGTAGGAAAAGTCAGAGCGAGGGACCTGCCCCACGCTCTGTACTCACTTCGCGCCGGAAGTGAGCAAGGAAGAGACCTACAGTTAGGGCCAATCCTAACATGGTAGGGGTCTTATGGAACGCCTAACCAGCAAGCCTTTTCTTGCCGGTAGGGGAGGAGAGAATCGCTAACAGCGAGAAGGCCATAGGCCTCGAAATGAGACCCAGCCTAGCGGCAAGCCGCTGGCTCGGCATGGACTAGTGTGAGAGATTGTCATCCCTAGTAAGGTTGCTCCTCCGAGAACCGAGGGAGTAGGTGATGTGCATGGTATCAGATGGAAACCTAGTAACCACCGTGGTGGAAGGTGTAATGAACTTGATCATGAATTAGTGGGTTAGGGTGGTTCTCAAGCTTGGTGAAAAAGTTTGTGGAAGTTTCGACGATATAAGAGGTAATAACTTGCAAGTTAGCATCGCTGTGAAGAGTTTTGTTGGAAACATACTAAGGGGCATTGAAGATTTTTCTGAGAGTTTGGTTTTGGAGGACTTGTATGTTCCTCATATTATTTTGCCCCATACAGGGAGAATACGTAAGTGTAGCTGAAAGTTATTTATATATATGTAAACGCTCAAACATATAAGTGGTAGCTAAGTGAAAGTATACACAACTCTATACTAATATTTTAAGAGAGAGCCGATTTTGAATGTTGTTAATGTGTCAGGTAATCTCCGAAAACACCGCAACTGTTTAAAAATTCTTTTTGTACAAGAAAGGTACTTTCCTTCAGAGTGACATATACTATAAATTATGCATACATCTATCTACATTTTATTTTTAAAATGAATAATTGGTTTTAATTAGGACTATACAAACTTGGAAGCTAACCTTACTTGATGTTATACTTTTTGACTCGGTTCCTAAATTGAAAGAATTTTTGTAGCAGTTTTGTTATGAGGTCAATTTTGAATCATATTGCAAGAAAAGTTACTTCAAATTCTGCGTAATCATTAGCCAACATTACTGAAATGCCTTCAGGAGCATAAATGCTTAAAGGGTGGTGACAAGCTATTACTGTATGTATTCGTAAACTTTCCTGGTGGTAAACTCTACAGTGTTGTGATAATTACGAACGACATTTGCTTCAAATTCTGCATTATCATTAGCAAATATAACTGAAATGCCTTCAGGAGTATAAATGTTCAAAGGGTGGTACCGAGCTGTTACCGTAGGTATTCGCAAGTTTTTTTGGTGGTTTGTTTCGAAAAATGTACTGACGTAGTTAATGCCTAGGTTTTTGAATTCTTCAGAAAGATATCTGTTTAATTTTATAACGTATTTATACTTTTTGCGAGAAAATCTCAACAGCTGCTTATTATTTCCTAGGAATGTTTCTGCTGTTTTTTTTCCATAGTGTACATGAGAGAGGTTTTAATCATTAAAACAACTGATCACGCTTAGAAGGCCAATAAGATGGATGTTTTGTCATATTAATTATTAGTTAACTCTTGTTATTGCATTATGCATTTGAAATGACTTATTAAATGCTTTGTATCAATATAACTTTTTGAAAATACACATTTCTTTCATCAATATTTATCAGAAAGTAAAGCTTGATCTCATTCGGGGGAAAAAAATATTATATATATATTTTTTAAACTAATATGATGCATATTTAAAACACTTTTTGCTACGCTTTTGTGAAACTTTCAAATTAATTCATTCACTTCAGAAATAAATAGTAGTGTTTTTCTTAAGAGGAAACTGAACAAGTATAGGATTATTTCCAGCAATGGGATCAGAAACAAACTTGTCAGACAACACTCTCCATGGGTAGTTATGCTCTAATTTTTGCCTCCCTTGCCCAAGACATAAGAGACTTCCACAAATAAAAAGAAATCAACTAATGAAACAGCTAAGTTGTTACTGAAAGGTGATTTTATATATAAGTAAACGCTCAAAATATAAACGGTAGTTAAATTAAACTGTAGACCAATATTTTAAACGAGAGCCGATTTGAATGTGGTTATGTGTCGGGTTACTCTCCGAAAACACAGCAACTACGTATTTGAAAAAAAAATTTTGTACAAAAAAGGTATTTTCTTACACAGTGACATATACTATAAATTATACATATATCGCTGCTTGAAATGAACACTGACATATCTGCAAATTCGCTTTTTTTATTACATCAAAAAATTCATTTTTTTTACTCTTTCTTGTGGTAATATCGGCATATCTCTAGTTTCAAAATATGACGCAGCAATCGTTAGTGTCATTGTGCATAGTTATTATTTTGGCGCGCTTCTACTAGTAAACAACGACACAGCCGCCATTGCGTCAGTTCTGAAGAAATTGCTTGGAGGAGGAACATCTATGTCTCTGTAAGTTGATTCGGAATAAGTACCCTTAATACCATTTTACTTCAAAATACCGTCTTACTGCAAAAACTTTGAAACGCTCTAGTGAAAAGTAGTGTTTTGCAAATATGCCACTGTTCATTTCAAGCAGCGATATCTATCTTCTACACTAGGGTGGAGCGAAAAAAATTAATTTTTTATTTTCGTAAGCAGGTACCTTTCATTTACTGTGAATGAGGATAAGTAACAATTCTGTAAAATATTTCACTTTTGCGACGTCATCTTTAGTCTGCGCATTTGGCCTAAAGTTTTGAAATTTTAGATTTTTCTTGGATTTTTCAATTTTTTTTAAAAAAATATTGCAAATGATAAAACTAGTGACGGATGGTTTCTAAATGGAAGAAAATGGTTTGAAATATACAAAGAATTTTTTAAAACCATTTTAGATTATTATTTCAGTTCGTGCATTGCGCTCAAAGTTCCTCAAATTTCCCAAAATTTCTGATATTTTCGACATTTTTTAACTCTGTATTTCCTCTCAATATTCACTTGAAGTGTCTTCAAACTTGTTTTCATTCATTTTGTTATTACTTTGAACCCTGCAACTCTTCGCTAGCTCATGTGGAACTACCCAGGAGTCACCACGAGGAGGTGACCGCACTTCTACTCCTACACGTGAACCCTTCCTTCCAACCAATGCAAGCACGTATTTACATTTCTTAGATACGTCTTTCACAGTTAAATTGTTCCTTTGTGTCGTAAATTGACCAAATATTTCTGTCAGATATCCTCGTTTTTACTAAACTTTTTCTTTTCCTGTGATTACATATCAATTTTGAAGAGCTTGTGACCTATTTGACAGCTCTTTCAACTGATTGAGTCTTGAACGGCAGTTTAAAAAGAGCGCATTCAGAAATCATATTTAAATTCTCAGCTTCCATAATCTTTGTGTTGTTAAATTACCTGTAAAAGGTAGCTTTGTAATTTCCACATCATGGCAAGAAATCATATCGATGCATACTGACTTTTGATATATGTATGTAATGTATGAAAATAGATTTTTGTCTATTTTTTGGGGATCTGAAGCGTTCTCACTTGTTTGATTGTTTGTTTTCTAGATTGAGCGTTTATAATACAATTTAAAACAAGTTTCTTTATATGCTCTCTCTTATGAACTAACCAGATTATTTCCCGGCGTTGCCCGGGTGCTCATTAATACAACATAGCTCTAAAAATATTTAAATGAATTCTATCCACATGTGAATATAAAAACTCATTTCATGCTAAAAAGAAATAGTTGAGCCTTAAATGGATAATTCATTGTTGATCGTAATCTTTGTAGGAAAATACTCCTTTTTAAATGTGTTACATTTTATCAATTTGTGTGCTTAAAGTCTTATCTCTATTACTCTATCGATTCAAAATTGGAAGAAAATGGCCATTTTGAGACAAAAGATTTGAATTTTGGGCTTTTTGGATTTTTTTTAAATTTAAATACCCCAGCCTATGTGAATTCTAATCCATCAGGGAACCTCTGTGCCAAGTTTGTTGAAAATCCGACAAAAATTGGACTTGTATAAGGAACAAACATACATACATTTAATAACAGCATATTTCTTGAGTGCAAAGTATACATTGTTTTGAATAGATGTGAATACAATTTTCTGCTTTTCCCCGGAGAGATAATCTTTAAAATCCCACACAAATTCATAGCTAAATTAGTAACGTCTGTACTTCATCCTAAAAGAGCAAGGACACTTTTACCCGCGAAAGTTATGAACTCTTTTAAAAATTATAGTCTAAAGATTGTTTGCTGTAGTCAACATCTGACTAGTAAAAGCTGTCTTGGACTTCTGTTTCACATTTTTTTTTGGATATTTTCCCAAAAACTACCTTGCTCATCTCATGAAGTTACTGTTGCTCAGTACTTGAACCATTTTTATTGTCAAAATCAATCTGATCAGTGACAAATTCTATAGGTTCATATTCAACTGATTTGAAAATATAACATGTTTAGCTTTGTCTAACTGGCCCAAAAATCACTTTGGTCCACTGGTAGATCCATCTAGCTTTTGCAAAAAATGCAGCAAATTAAGTTCATTTAAATGTAATTGGCAAATGTTCCATTACAGTGGTCTACCAAGTTTTTCTTCCAGTTTCCGTATTACACCTTTATTTTCCTGTCTTTGTAGTGCATCCATCAAAACCAATGCAAACAATTTCCCACTCAAAGAAACAATTTATTGTTTCTGACTTGTCTAAGAAATGTAAATGTGTGCTCTCATCGGTTGGAAGCAAGGGGAGCGCGAGTGGCACCCAAAGTGCAGCCACTTCCTCGTGGTGAGTCCTGGGTAATTTCAATGAGCAAGCATAGAGTTGAGTAGTTCAAAGAAACAACAAAATGATTAAGAAAATGTTTTGAAGGCACTTTTAGTAAATATTGAGAGGAAGTATTGAATTATAAAATTTCTGCTAATATTGAAAATATCGGAAATTTCTGAAAATTTGATGAACTTTGGGCCTAATGCGTAGACTGAAATCATAATCTGAAATGATGTATAAAAATTTCTTGTATATTTCAAACCTTTTTCTTCCATTTAATAACCACCCGTCACTAGTTTTATCATTTGCAATATTTTTTTTTTTAAATTTCAAAAATCTAAAAAAAATCTAAAATTTCAAAACTTTGGGCCAAATGCGCAGACTAAAGATGTTGAGGTTATCGCACAGCCTTGTTTATGTTTAATTAAGTTTTATTGTTATTGTTTTTAAATTGGCAACTATAGTTAAATTGTAAAATATCTTCAGAATGTTAGTTTAGTCAAGGCTACACTAGATAGCGCTTTATACAGGCTTCTTCATTTGATCAAATTCCTTGGGATAAAAACGGACGTCCTTTTCCAGCGACATCTATCGAATTTTATGGTAACTAACATTATAAACAAATCAGATAAATAAAAGACAAAATTAAAAGTTAATTTGTTGGCGACCATTTTACAATTTGGCATTCAATTCTATTTTATTATATTTTAACGTCATTTAATAGCTCGTTCGATTTGTTGGTTTATTCTGCATTTTAACGGCTTGTTTTAATTCGTTAGCGAATTATTATTCATTTTAATTGATTCTAATTATTAATCAACTATGAAACGACACTGGCACCGCAGAGCAATAAATGGCGATTTTGGAACGATAGTTCCATCAAAACTTTTGATGAGTTCAGATGGTCAAATTAATTTATTTGGCGATTTTTTTACATTTTAATGGATATTTTGGAATGACTATGGCACTAATATCTTGAAAAGCACATCAAGAATTTGTTCTCCGTAAAGCTTTTGAGAATATTTCAATAACCGAGATCTTTGGTAGTATGTACGTTTCAGTTATAGGTACGTTTTTTTTAACTTGGCGATGTATTTTCTTACCGCCTAAGCGAAGATTAAAATTTTAAGCTTGCATCGTCTTCATGGTTGCTTCTTTTCTCTTATTTTGCATTTTAATTTAAATTTCAATGGTAATAATGGCTCGATATATTTATTAAACTTATTATGTTACATGCTAATGGAGCTTTTAAAGTTGATTTGGCGAGTTTTTTAATAAGAATTCTCACATTATTTCGCAGCTTTTTTTCAGTTGGCCCATTATTTTACTTTCAAGTATTAAACGTATGTGTGAAATTAGAAGCAAAAAAGGGAAGATTTCGGTGATTGGAAGTCTGGTTATCTTTCCCTATTGGCGTTAAATCTTTGTGGCCAATTTATGAGCGAGGGAAATACTTCCTTCGCAAACATAAACTAAAGAGCAACAAAATAAAGCAATTATCGCCAAAAATTTGGCAACCACACCAGATTCCCAATTATCGAAATGTTATCAATGTGTGAAATTTAATATAAAAAGAACATTACCTTTTAATGTTGTGTAAATGAAAACAAAATTTTTCAGTTGGTCGTCGTAATATTGTAGTTTTGTTTATTTTTTTCGTACTTGTATTGCTCTTTAGTACCAAGCGATTTATTTGCTCATTTCGTTTTTACTAAAGAAATTAATATGTTTTGTTGTCAATCGTCTTTCTGTTGAACACCATCGCTTCATTACTATACATTTCATTCTAGGGCATCAAAATGAAATGTCTTACGAATAGATTCGCCATTTATCGCTCTGATGGGTCAACGCTATCAAAATGAGCATCAGAGCTTTTGCGTAGCAATTAAGATCGTGTGAGCAACAATAATGAAACAAAATAGTAAATAGAACAATATTATTTCATTGCTACATTTTTATTTATCGGCTGCGAATTTAAGCGTATATTTTATTAATGCAGAGATGTCAAAATTGAACGCCATTGCTTTTTGTTGCTAATTCGAAGAAAATAAACAGATGAATGAATGTCGTATGACTGAATCATGAGTTGTGCCCAACTTTACTTGAAAAGGGAATTTATTTCCCCTAAAAAGCAGTACTAATAAGGCCTTCGGCATCCATTCACTTTGTACTCCACTTCAGTTAACTATATCAATATTGGTTAACCCTTAAAGATAGGATAAACATCACTTTTTACAGCAGAAACAACATGCTAATAAATGTAAACAAACATTTGGGAGGTATTTGTTCAGCGCTCTCTAGCGGGCAAATCTTTACCATTGATGTTTTGAGTAATGAAGAAGCCTGTATAAAACGCTATCTAGTGTAGCCTTGGTTTAGTTAGAGTTAGCACTTTTAAGTTAGTTGTTTAAGGTTAGCTGGTGTACTGTTATGTACGTTTGAGTTCAAAAGTTCTTTCCTGTAATAAACTTCGCCTTTTTCCTTTTGCATCGGGCCTCTGAACTTATTTTAATCATAACAGCAGAGCGTGGTTCTGATATTGAACACGTTAGAAGTAAAACATCGGAGCTGTTTAAAGGTATTTGTTTTCGGAACTGAGTTACTTGTTGGCGAAGTTTGAAATGGCCGTTCATGAAGATAATAAGTATAGCGTTGATGCGTTCAATGGAAAGAACTTTGTTTCATTTCAACGCCGTGTAGAAGCTATTTTTGCAGCAAAAGAACTTGACAAATATTTAAGCCAAGAAGCCGATCCGACAAAGGATGCGGAAGTCAAGGAATCAAAAAAGGCTTATGCGTTATTGCTAACCCTACTGGACGATTCAATATTGGCGACGATGTCGGCAGAAAAATCTGCATTTCAGATTTGGACTAATTTGAAACAAAAGTATTTGAAGGTTAGCACAGTCAGCCAAATTCTCGTGAGGAAGAAACTCGCGACGTTGAAGAAACGGCGAGATGTTGGAATGCAGCAGCATATAAATGAGTTGTTGGCGATAGTAAATGAATTGAGACTTTCTGGTGCAGAAGTGAAAGATATAGACATCGTTATTTATATGCTGATGTCATTACCTGCTGAATATGATGTCATAAAATCTACTATTGAAAATCAGCCGAACGAAACCCTAACATTAGACTTTGTTATGCAGAGACTCTTGAGTGCTGAAGAATTAAAATCGGATAGTAAATCTGAAAATGTTCATATTTCTGGCTCAAATGATGACACAGCATTTAGCGCTGATAAACGGAATATCACTTGTCATAAATGCAAAAAGAAGGGACATTTGGCGAAGTTTTGTAAAACAAAATTAGTTTGCTTCAACTGTGGACGCCGAGGTTATATGAGGGATTGTAAATTTCCGCGAAAATCGGATTCCAAAGAATCGGCTGCAGCTACGTTTATGGCTGGAGACTCCGCTGATAGTTTTATTTTGGACTCGGGAGCATCTACACACATGAGCAATAAAATTGAGTGGTTTGAAGATATGAAAGCTTTTTCTGGGACTGTTGCATGTGCTTCGAAAAATGATGTTTTGAAGGTAGAAGGTATTGTCACTATACCAGGAACATTAAATGGCAGGAAAATAATTCTGATGAATGTGTTGTACGTGCCAGAGTTAAATGGTCAATTAATATCTGTTAAGAATATACAAAAAGCTGGCTATAGCGTGCTTTTTAAGAATAACAGAGCTGTTGAAAAGAGCAATGAGAAGTTTGAAATTGCTAGACTGAATGAAAAAGGTGTGTATATGAGTCAATTTGAGCCCATTAAAGCTTCAACACATTATGTAAATCAAAATGCGGATTTATGTGCCAGAGTTAAATGGTCAATTAATATCTGTTAAGAATATACAAAAGGCTGGCTATAGCGTGCTTTTTAAGAATAACAGAGCTGTTGTTGAAAAGAGCAATGAGAAGTTTGAAATTGCTAGACTGAATGAAAAAGGTGTGTATATGAGTCAATTTGAGCCCATTAAAGCTTCAACACATTATGTAAGTCAAAATGCGGATTTATGGCACAGGCTTATGGGACATCCCTCCAATAAGGTATTGAAAGAAATGGGCCTTCCTGTTCCTGAGCCACCATCTAGTTTTTGTGAAGAATGTGTTACAGCTAAGCAGTTCAATACTCCTATGGGCAAGAACCCAAGAAGCAGAGAAAACGTTCCAATGAGAATGGTTCACAGTGACATTTGTGGTCCGATTGATCCACCTACTAGAGATGGCGAGAAGTATTTTGTCACTATCATAGACGACTGCTCAAGATTTTGAGAAGTACATCTTTTAAAGCGTATAAGTGACATTTTCGAAGTATTCAAATCTTTTATCAAGCAGAATCCAGGTCTCTATAAAATCAGGTGTGACAATGCTAAAGAATACGTGTCTGGTGATCTAGCGAGTTACTGCAAGGAAAATGGTCTCATGATAGATCCTGCCCCGCCATACTCAGCTCCTTTGAATGGTGTTGCCGAGAGAGCAAATAGGTATTTGTTGGAGAAAGCCAGAGCTCTAATTTATGAAGCAAAGCTCCCTAAATCATATTGGGGGTACGCGATACAGACTGCAGCATACCTAAAGAACAGGTTACCAAATCAGACTGTAGGAGGCTTGCCCTTTCAGTTGAAATATGACAAGCCACCTGACATGAATATCATCAAGGTTTTCGGATGGGACGCATATATGCGAGTGCCTGACAATCTCAGAAAGAAGTTGGATCCAAAATCCAAGAAAATGATTTTTATAGGATACAGTAATATGGGTTATCGACTACTGGACCCAACTACAAACCGTGTAGTGGTATCACGAAACGTAGAATTTAATGAAGCGGAAAGTAAATGCATTTTAATTCAAGATGTAGACCATGAAGAAGCTACATTTGATGAAGTTATCACTGATCAAACAGATGTAGAAGCATCAAGTTCTGATGAAGTTGCTGAAGAAAACACTAGACCAAAAAGAAATGTGAAACCACCAGCTAAGCTAGATAACTTTCTCGTGTATGAAGCAAGCTTAGCAACTTTTGATACAATTTCATATGAGGATATAGAAGAATTGCGAAATGAAGAACAATTGCTTTGGAAGAAAGCAATGAGTGAAGAAATCGAGTCGATGAAGAAGAGCAAAGTTTGGGAACTCGACGAACTGCCGAAAGATGAGAAAACATTGTCCTGCAAATGGGTTTTGCGAAAGAAAAGAGATGGGTCCCACAAAGCGCGGATTGTTGTTCGAGGATTCCTTCAAAAGTATGGAATTAATTATTTTGAAACTTATTCACCAGTTATCAGCATGTTTTCTCTCCGACTTGTGTTAAATATAATGTATCAAAAGGAACTGAAAATATTTGCATTAGATGTCAAAACAGCATTTCTAAATGGTGAACTGAACGAAACACTATTTATGGAGCAACCGATTGGATACAATGATAATAGTGGTCGTGTATGCAAACTTCTCGAAAGTTTGTATGGGTTAAAGCAAGCACCAAGACAATGGTTCAAGAAATTTGTGGATTTTGTGTGTCGGTTGAATTTTCAACAACATAATAGTGAGCCGTGCATATTTATGAAAAGTAGTGAAAAGAGTGAAATTATAATGGTACTGTACGTTGACGATTTAATGATTGCTGGTTCTAATGAATCGGAAACTAGAGTTGTAATTAACCCTCTTATGAACGAGTTTGAAATGTCAAAAGCAGAAGTTGCAACAGAATTTCTAGGAATAAGTTTTGAGTATCTGCCCGATCGCTTTTGCCTAAGTCAAGAATCATATGTCAAGACTATTCTGGATAGGTTTAGAATGACGGACTGCAAGCCTTGTGACACGCCACTTACTCCAAAGTCAACATCATCTGATTTTATGAATGGGAAGAACTTTCATGGTCCTTATCGTGAACTTGTCGGGACATTACTCTGCTTAGCTATGACTACTCGTCCAGACATATTATATTCAGTCAATTGTTTGAGTCAAATGCAAGAGCAGCCAAAGGATGATGCATGGTCTGGACTTAAGAGAATATTACGATATCTAAAAGGAAGTTCGAAATTTAAATTAGTTTTTCATTAAACTAACTTGGATGTTCCTGTTATCTCTGTTTTTGTTGATGCCGACTGGGGAGCAGATGCGAGAGACAGAAAATCTGTATCTGGGTATATCATACTGCTAAATAATTGTCCTGTAACCTGGTCTGTTGAAAAGCAAACTTCAATAGCGTTGTCTTCAACTGAAGCAGAGATTTTAGCCTTGGGAAAAGCTGTTCAAGATCTAATTCCAATCTATAATACGCCTAAAGAGGTGCTAAAGTGTGAAAATATAAGTACAACTATTTTTGAAGATAATCAGTCAATCATAAAAGCTATTTTGAGTGAAAATCATTGTGGTAGATTGAAGCACCTGGATATAAAGTTGAAGTACATTCGAGAGACTATAAAACAGCACAACTTCAATCTTGAATATGTTTCGAGTACAGATCAGCTAGCTGATAAGTTTACCAAAAGTTTACCCAAACCAAGCTTGAACTATTTACAAAGCAAGTGTTGTGTTATGTGCGATTAAGGGAGGGTGTTGAGGTTATCGCACAGCCTTGTTTATGTTTAATTAAGTTTTATTGTTATTGTTGTTAAATTGGCAACTATAGTTAAATTGTAAAATATCTTCAGAATGTTAGTTTAGTTAGAGTTAGCACTTTTAAGTTAGTTGTTTAAGGTTAGCTGGTGTACTGTTATGTACGTTTGAGTTCAAAAGTTCTTTCCTGTAATAAACGCCTTTTTACCTTTTGCATCGGGCCTCTGAACTTCTTTTAATCATAACGAAAGATGACCTCGCAAAAGTGAAATATTTTACAGAATTGGGTTACTTATCCTCATTCACAGTAAATGAAAGGTACCCGTTTACGAAAATTAAAAATTCATTTTTTTCGCTCCACCCTATTCTACACCATATTTTTAAAATTAAGAATTGGTTTTAATTAGCACTTTACAAACTTGGAAGCTAACCTTACTTGATGTTGTACTTTTGAACTCGGTTCTGAGGTTGAAAGAATATTTGTATCAATTTTGCTACTATGTCAATTTTGGATCATACTGCAAGGAAAGTGTCTTCAGGAAAGCTATGATAGTATGCCATTGTCAAATGATATAAATCAAGGTCTAATTTGAATAAAAGACGAAATTCATTAATGAAGAGGTAATTCAACACGGGACTCTTGTTAGCCATCTCCGCAGACAATTATCGAAGAGATTTCTTTGACGACACATTCATTTAGTTCGGGTCGTAAATAACTAAATAAATACGTTTTCTATTCGCGTGCCAAATTTAGTGTCCGATCAGAGACCTCCCTCGTGCAGCGTAGTACATAGCGTTGAAAATTAAAAAGGTAAATCCTCGTTTATCGGCACACCGACTCTTCGAGTTTGACTACGACTTTGCAGCCTTAGCATAAATGGCTCGAAGGAAAAATGACTGACTCCTACTCATAGAATATTGCAAGCCTCTACTACGACTTCGCCTAATGATTCCGAGTCTGGCCTCCTGACTCCTACTTTGAATTCGCAGCTATGGCAAAAACGCATATGGTTGGAGGAAAATGCCTGACTCCTACTCTTAGAATTTTTGAGTTTTTGACTCCGACTCCGAATCTTTGACTCTCACTACAATTCTGCAACTAGGCAGAAATTTTACTTAGAATTAGAAACACTTAGAATTGAAAAGCAGGGCATCGACTTCTGGTTCTGACTCTTTCAGTACAAAACCAACTGAACTTCGACTCCGCAATCTTGGTTTCTACTGTGAAATAACGATTTGTTTTAAATTTCATTGTAAAATTTTAGTTATATAAGTTTTGGAAATGGGAAATAAAAGGATATTCGGGGTATTTTAGGAAATGGGAAATAAAAGGATATTCGGGGTATTTTACTTTTTATGTATAAATAAAAAGTGAAAACGCTCTGAAGATGATTTTTTCATTAATTATTTAATTATTTTATTTTATCTATAATTATGATTATTTTTGTTAATTTTATTTTGCAGACGCTTTTTATTTTTGTTAAAAATTAATAATTAAAGTGAAGATTCATTAAAGAGAACATTTCATTATTTGTTTATGTATTTTCTACAGTACAGTGCGTCACAAAAGTTTAAGCACAATTAAAATATTTGTATAAAAAGAAAACTATGTAGCGGAATGCTTGCAAATTTCTGCTGTTGGTAGGTAATATGATTCCAAACAAGTGTTTCAAGTTCTGGAACATATAACCGAAACGAAAGTCAGAAATTGCAAAGAAATATTTTTGTGTTGTTGCAAAAGTTTATGCTCAATCTGATATTATGCAAATATCTCTTGAGACGTGATTGGTGAAGGAGCGGTGGGACTTTTTTCATCTTAATACTATTATAAATGCGAAAGTTTGGATGTTTGGATGTTTGGATGTTTGTTCCTCTTTCACGCAAAAACTACTGAACGGATTTTCACGAAACTTTTACCATAATGTAGCTTATACATCAGAATAACACATAGGCTATAATTTATAACGATATTCGAAAAAGTTCGATTGGTAGCGCTTTTTTCATTCCAATTTAAGGTACATTTTTCGCATAAATCCGCGAAGGCTTTCAACAAACTAATTCAGTATTTAGTGTATCATCTCAACTCCCTGTCGATAGCTAGAATTGCGTGTATCATTTCCGCTTTTCGCATTAAATGTTTAAGGCTTTTCTCAAGTCAAATCAAAATGTAATTTTTTTTCAGCTTCATATTTAATATCCAGGCTTTTACATAGACATTGGAAACGCTCGCGCGCCCGCTCTCTAATGAGCTTATCATGATTTTTACTTAAAACATTTTGTAGTCTTAGTTTTAAGTTGCTTTGAGACGTGCAAATATTATTTTGTAGAATAAATTGTATTCCTTTATTAGAAGATTGTTCACTACGTTAATTATTTTCTCGAGTTTTGTAAATATGTGTTTTAGAGTATCGATAACGTAACCGCTAGAAGAGATTGGCAACTAATAAATAGATTAGGTTCATTATTTTCCAATTTAATGGAGCTTTAAATACAACTTAACGGCATTTTAAAAATTTGTTTGCGGTGATTTGTCACTTTCTCGGGGTACTTATAATAGGGCAGTTTCTTAGTATCCGATTGAACAGGAATTTTGCCAAATTTGGTGCAAGATTTTAGTAACTGAGATTCTCGGCGATTTTTTCAACTGACACCAGTTTTTGTGCCAAAGACTACGTAATAATACTTTACTTTTTACACGACGTAAACAAAATAAAACGATTATTGTCTGATATTTATCGACTGCGGCAAAATCTTAATCGTCGATATAATACTCCCATATTTGAAAAGTTGAGTTTTTTCTTTTCTTTTGTTTTCCGATTCCATATGTATGCATTAAAAACCTTTTTAAAACTATGTCAAAAAGAAAAGTAATCCACATACTAAATTAATAAAACCCTTAAACAAGACTAAAATTACCATTAATTTGCATTTTTGCACAAATAATTGCTAAATGTTTCCTATTAATTTCGAAATCATTAGGACAAAAACTTTTAACGTCATTTTATAGTCCGCAATAGTATATCAGCATTTGATGACTATTTCTCTGACAAAAATTAGTGACATAATAATACTTAATGTATTTTCATAAAGTAAGGAGGGGAGCAAAATTATCCTAGGTGTCCCAAAACAGTTTACCCAAAAATTTGGCAACATTTTAACAATCGTCAAAGTGGCAAGTTTTGAGTTCCTTCAGTTCAGGAAAAAAGAAACGAAGGTGAGTATATAAATTGTTTCTCAATATTATTACTGACCCAGGCAACGCCGGGTATTTTTGCTAGTACTATTATAAATGCGAAAGTTTGGATGGATGGATGGATGGATGGATGTTTGTTCCTCTTTCACGCAAAAACTACTGAACGGATTTTAATGAAACTTTTACCATAATGTAGCTTATGCATCAGAATAACATATAGGCTATAATTTATAACGATATTCGAAAAAGTTCGATTGGTAGCGCTTTTTCATTCCGATTTAAGGTACATTTTTCGCATAAATCAGCGAAGGCTTCTAGCAAACTAATTCAGTATTTAGTGCATCATCTAAACTCCCTGTCGATAGGTAGAATTGCGTGTATCATTTCCGCTTTTCGCATTAAATGTTCAAGGCTTTTCTCAAGTCAAATCAAAAAGTAATTTTTTTCCAGCTTCATGGTTAATATAAAGGCTTTTACATAGACATTGGAAACGAATGCGCGCCAGCAGGCAAACGAGCTTTTACTATGATTTGTATTTTAAAACATTTTGTAGTCTTAGTTGTTAGTGGAATATTTATCATTAAGACAATGTGTTTTTTATTGTGCTTTGAAACGTGCAAATATTATTTTGTAGAATAAATTGTACTCCTTTATTAGTAGATTGTTCACTGCATCAATTATTTTCTCGAGTTTTGTAAATATGTGTTTTAGAGTATCGGTAACGTAATCGCTTGAAGAGATTGGCAACTGGATTAGGTTCATTATTTTCCAATTTGATGGAGCTTTAAATACAACTTAACGGTATTTCTTAAATATTTTTGCGGTGATTGGTCACTTTCTCTGGGTACTTACAATAGGGCAGTTTCTTAGTATCCGATTGAACTGGAATTTTGCCAAATTTGCTGCAAGATTTCAATAACTGAGATTCTCCTCGATTTTTTCAACTGACGCCAGTTTTTGTGCCAAAGACTACGTAATAATACTTTACTTTTTACACGACATAACCAAAATAAAACAATTATTATCTTATATTTATCGACTGGCGGCAAAATCTCAATCATCGATATAATACTCCCACATTTGAAAAGTTGGAGTATTATATCGATGATTGAGATTTTGCCGCAGTCGATAAATATCAGATAATAATTGTTTTATTTTGGTTATGTCGTGTAAAAAGTAAAGTATTATTACGTATTTTTTTTTTCTTTTGTTTTCCGATTCCGTATGTATCCATTAAAAACCTTTTTAAAATTATGTCAAAAAGTAAAGTAATCCACATACTAAATTAATAAAACCCTTACACAAGACTAAAATTACCATTAATTTGCATTTTTGCATAAATAATTTCTAAATGTTCCCTATTAATTTCGAAATCATTTAGGATAAAAACTTTTAACGTCATTCTATGGTCAGCAATAGTATCTCAACATTTGATTTCCATTTCTCTGTGACAAAAATTAGTGACATAATAATACTTAATGTATTTTCATAAAGTAAGGAGGGGAGCAAAATTATCCTAGGTATCCCAAAACAGTTACGCAAAAATTTGGCGACATTTTAAAAATTGTCAAAGCGGTGGGTTTTGAGTTCTTTCAGTTCAGGGAAAAAAAAACAAAGGTGAGTATTTAAATTGTTTCTCAATAAAATTGACCCAAGCAACGCCGGGTATTTTTGCTAGTAGACTATAAAGTGCAGATTGCTTAGTGAATAATCAAAATTCCAAAACCTCTGTAGTTCTAACCCGTAGAAGATGAGAAAGCTTGGAAGCTGAAATTTGAACATGGGTCCACTTAGGTGATTGTTCGTCCCTTAAATCGATCCTAGTGTGGCAGTGAGCAGTGTTATACTTCGTGCAGAGCAAGGTTAGACCTGCGTATCGACCAAAGGGCAAAAAAAAAAAAAAAACAGAAAAAAAATATATTTCTTATTATATAATAATATAAGAATAATATAAAATTCCTTGTATTATTATATAAAGAATATAAGGATGAATAAATTGAAAAAACGACTCAAACGGACAATTTTCCCCTTACTCCTACAAAACTTTTTATTATCCCCGCATATTTGGGACACTAATTCCGAAAAGGCTCAAGTACATTTTTTTTTTTTTGCTTTTTGATGTATCCCGATTTAGTTGTTCATCTACTTATGCTGCCACGTGCTATTTTTGATCCAAGATGAAGTTTTGTAGAATTAAGAGAAAAATTGTCAGTTCAAGCCATTTTTTTATTCCTTCGTCCTTAAAAAATGCACTTTTTCTTTGCCTTTTTGATTGATAGGCATGTCTGAATTTGCTCTTCATGAAGTAAAACACTGTGAACTGTCACACTAGAACCGATTTAAAAGACGAAAAATTAGCAAAGTGGACTCTATTTAATATTTTAGCTTTTAAATTATCTCATCTTTTTCAGGCGAGAACTGCAGAGGTTTTGGGGTTTCAATTGTTCATTAATCAATCTCTACTCTTTATTGTCGAAGAATAAGTTCCACCTTTCCTCCATCATTGCAGTCAAATCTTTATTTCTTACTTAAATTAGTTTATAATGCAAAAAAATCATCTACTTAATTTTATTTAGAAAAATCATTGAAAGCTATTGCTGGTTACTATTTTTAAAATGTATCGAATATTTTTCTGCTAAAAAGCTTGGTTTTTCTTCATTTATTAATGACAATATTTCTTTTTTTTCAGAAAAACTTGATTTGCATCGCAGAATACTCCATTGAAACAGTTTTGAACAAAATATATAATTATCTTTTTAACAAAACACAGATTAAGGGTGAATATCAGGAAAAGTGCCAATTTGACCATGGAAATTTTCCATTTTTATAGATACTCAGAAAATTAAATTAATTGGGTATTTCAAATACACATTAGTAACAATATTTTTTAAAAATTCGGGGCATGGTCAAAGTGAACATTTACCCCTCTTTCAGGGGGGTTGTCTTTGAGCGTTACCGACATGACGAGAATGCTACCGAACTGACAAATATTACAGATTTTACACTTAGTGCACAAAAGTAAATACTTTCACTACCTTTTATGTTTGAAAACAAAATATTTATTACTTAGAATTAATAATATTTTGAGAGCCTAAACGCTTTTTAGTTTTATAAATAAAATTAGAGACTAATTAAAAGTTAGTTAAAGTCTAAATAAGTGCAACTTTTCAAACAGATAAATAGGTGAATAGTTAAAAATAAAAATAAAATGAAATTCTTAACACAATCTTTAAAAACGAAATTAGATCAAGACAGTCAGAGTTTGGCGGGGGAGGGAGATTTTCACTAAACTGTTCTTTAGTTTTCCATTTTAAAGCAAAATTATATTTTTGGGTGCAGTAGTTAGAAACGAAGGTCGGAATATTGATGTAAAAGAAAAGAGGGTGAAAAAAGGCAATAATTTTGTTTGAAAACTCAAATTTTGCGGAAAAATTAATGTTTTTGAAGCATTTAAAAAACAATGAATAAACTGCTAAAATGGGAAAATTTAGCAGGAAAAACGATGCACTTGAATCTACCTTTGTGCTTTAAAACTCAACAAACTCATAATACGAAGAAAAAATTGCGAAAAAACATCGGTAACGTACGCATCAGTTTCGTAACAAATACCCTCTACTTCGGCGCTGCCGACATGACCGCTGCCGACATGACAAATTTCCCGCAATATGATAGCTGAACATTCCTAATTGAAGATTCGAAAATAAAAACACCTTATCATGTTCATGACAATAGGTTTCTTTTCCATTATGCAAAAATAAATTGAAAAATTACTTTATTTTGTGTCTTAAATTCCGCTGCCGACATGACACTTCATTTAGTAGAAACAGAATAGTCAAGATTGAAAAAATCTTACCTATAATTTAATGCAGCCGAAGTGAAAATTTTCCATCGGAACTGAAACATCACATATTAGAGCTTCTCCCAGCGTAATTTTTTGGCGCCAAAAAATGTTTTGTCTAGATTTTATCATTCCGGAAGTTGGTTCACTCGTCATGTTATGAAAACTTGTGACAAGCAGAAATTGCTTTTTTTTATCGATCTAAATTCATTTTATCTAAAACTCAAGAGTTAAACGTCATAGATGAACATAAAACACGTTATTTCCTTTTGTATTTGTTTCTGCTGCGATGTTTTATAATCCACAGGATTTTTTTGAACTTTGCGATTCGAATGTGTGACGCGCTGCCGACATGACATTGAGGCAATAAAAAGAGTTCTATTGTCACAAATTAAAGTAAAACCTGAAAATTTTGTCATGGGATGTATGTGCGACACAGTTTACTGTATGGGAAAAGAAAAATTTTTGGTTTTTATTTGGAAGTGCTTGAGAAATTCATTTGTGACTTAAATTAGCACTTTTCCTGATATTCACCCTTAAATATTTGCATATGTATTGTGGAAGAAAACGCAAAGCTTTTTATTTATTTTAATTTTGCAAAAGCGATTTTTCTTTTCTGATGAATAATTAATCTAAGAATAGAATTCATTAAAAATATTTTTTTTTTAGTAGCTGATTTAATTTCTTTGCTGCAAACTCGCTGTCTCGAAAAAACTGTGCAACATATAAATAGCATCATTTTCATCATGTTATGAAGTTTGAAGAAAAACTTGTCTTGTAATGTTACGACATTCGTAATGGATTTTTTCTTGAAAAATATACGTTTTTTTTTTTTTTTTTCAGAAATGTATTATTCAATTGTTTTTTTCTACATTGTCTGTGATAATTGCTCCTTCAAAGGGAAAATGTAAGCTTCATTATGGAGCCCCTTGAATGCTTATGAATTAAGTTTTTCTTTTGAGCAATCACAATTGACATTTGTTCTCATTCGGCCGTAGTTGGCGTAATAATATAGTTTAGCCTTTAGTATTAATAATAGTAAAAAATATATTACTTTTATATTTGTACAGAACGTGAATTTTATCTTTTATTCAGAGGTACATACATACATACATACAAACACGCATGTGAAACTAAAAAAAACGTATAATGAAAAGAAAAACGTGCGATTTTAAGTTGAATTTTAAATGGTGCTGTTGCAAAAGGAGTAATCCTCAAAAATGGATCAAGTCGACTCCGCGGAATAATAGACAAGAGGACATGGCCCAGGAGAAGGGATATAATACATGTGGACGTTTGTTGGGTGTTGGATGCTGTTTTTGTCGAAAGAGGATAGTGCGCAGTCGATAGGTTCGGGTACAAATAAACTCGATTCTGGGAGACAGGAACCTTTGTAGAATCCCGAAACCTCCGAGTAGGGTCCTATCACAACTTGTGAAGGCAAAAAACATGTTTTGAGTTAAAAATGTCAAAATTCTTTTTGCTATATATATATATTTCATATTCTAAGTTTATTCAGATTGAAAGTTGAACTACAGATGGAATGCAGTTTACTTGTTGGTCATTGAGAATAATAATGGAAGGTGTTTTTATTGTTACGTTAAAATAATCCTAGAAGGTGAGGACGAAATGTTTGGCGGATTGAATTTCAAGATAAGTCGCTAAATTTAAGAAGTTTTGGTGGGAGATGGGACGCATTTTTCTCTCGCTTTGCAGCTGGGTGTATTTCGACAAGCAGACGATGAAACCTTTCATGGAATCTTCAAGTTATCGCCAAGTCTATAGATTTGGTGACTTTTCCTGAATTTTGGCAACAGTTAAACATTAAGACTGATCAACGAAAATCTAATTAAAAAAAATCTGGTGTGGACCCCACACTACTTCCTTTTACGTGTAAATTTCTTAGTAGTGCCCTTAAGTGTTAAAAAAGTGCTTATAGTGAGCAAGGTAACAATTCAAATATTTACTCCCCTAATCCACCACGAAACAATGCAAAAAATATTTTACAATGGTTATTTTTCTAAATATTGCTGATTTTAATATCATTTAGTGAATTTTTCGCAAAATATCGCCAATAGCGCCAAGTTGAACACAAATTCAAAAAATATTTTTTTCGCCAAATTTGTCGCCAACTTGGCGATATGTCGCCAAGTTGGCGTCAAAAACTTGGCGACCAAAAGCTTGGCGACATGTCGCCAAGTGGTGGCGCCAATTCATATCACTTGAGTCTGTATTAAAATTAACATTGATTTACCCCAAAAAAGGGGTAAAAGACCCCTTTGGGAACATTCGAATGCAATCACAAGGGGAGGTGCACAACTAGACCCCCCTCAGAGCCTACATACCAAGCTAGAAGTTTCTACGGCATATAGTTTTTGAGTTATGCGAGCCACATACGCACATATATCCGCACATACATCCGCACATACGTACATACAGACGTCACGAGAAAACTCGTCGTAATTTACTCGGGGGTGGTCGAAATTGATTTTTCGGCTGTTTGTATGTTGTTAGGTACATATGCACGTGCTGACAGGTCGAAAAAACTGCGCGACATTCATTCAGGGGTGAGCAAAGTCAAAATTTAGACCGAAATTTGAGTGAAATTTTTTTCGTGATCACAATACTTCCTTTACTACGTAAAAGGAAGTAAAAATATTATTTTTTTAATGGACTTAAATACATCACAGTTAAACCAAAAACTGTTGATTTGACCAAAAAAGTAGCAACGAAGCTAGAAAGCGTGCGACGGCTTTTGCTGTTGCTGTTTGGCTAGTGTAGCGGTTTAATTTTCATCCAAACAAACAAACTTCTTTGAACATGTACCCACCACCAAATAACGCGAAGGATACCAAACCTCGATGCTCCAGGTAGCAATTATTTTACAGGAAATCTTTGGATTTTTTTTTGCACTGAGTAGATTCAAAAATGTGTAACAACTGTTATCGAGTTCTGTATCCTTTCACAAACATATAAATGTATGAAATACAAAACAGAAAAAAAAAACAAGTAAAAAGCACGCTTATATGCATACCTAAATGAAAGATGAATTCAACGAAGTGTATTCCTGAAAACTATGTAACAGCTAAAATCCATTTTCAAGGATGAACCGAGTACACATTAACCAAAAATGTTTTCCACTTTTGACGTTTATTACTTTGCTACGTAAAAGATAAAATATTCTAAGAAATTCCGAACGATTCCCAGAGCACTTAAAGGACATGTCAGCGTGCGAAGGGCTCTAAAATGGTATGTAAAGTTTCTTTTATCTCTGAAAATTCCTTTTTGGAATATCGATGAACGTTTGAATCCCTCCTTAACCTTCTTCGTTTTAGAGAACACTCACTATAGTAAACTCCATATTTTTTCTTTTCTCCCTATTTTTGCATTAAACATTCTTAAAAACTCAGAGCTTCTTTCTTTTGTTAGAAAGTATAGTCTAATTGCTTTTGCATTACAAATACTTATCATCATTAATTGAGCAAACAAAATACTTCGATTGTTTTTAAAAATGAAATGTTGGAAATATTCCGAATTCTTTTTTATTATATGTTTTTTTTATGTGGGCACTATTACCTAGTAATTAAAAATATGTTTGCAGAGGATTGTTTAAATAAAAAAAAAAACAATATTACGAACGTTCTATAACCTTGAATGTAATCTTTCACACTATCAGGTAAATTTTTAATTTGTCAATTGATAGTTCTAAACATTCTGCATTTGTTCAATAATTTAAAAGCACTTCGGGCGAAAATCAACCATCAAATTCACTCTTTTAAAAAAATTAATTGGACGTATTACACTAACCTACTATTTTTTAACGTAGCTCTAGGCGGATAGTTCATAAAAAATAGAAAACATTAGCAAGAAAGCCATTTAATATTAACGTTTATCAAATATTTCTATATGCCTCCTTTTAACTGCCAGTTTCATTTTTGAACGTTCACTTTTATATCACAAATATTTTGATTAGACTTGCTATTCTGAAATCGGCTGAAATGTTTCATCTTCCGGCATATCTCTCAAGATGTGAGTCAGAGAGACACGTTTGAAAACAAATTCCTCAGTCTTCGGTTGACCAGACCTCTTGCACAGGAGACAACCTAAATGTGCTAAAGATTTATTTTCCCAGTTCGGTGTGAGCGCAAGATCTACTTGGGGGAGGGTGGAGGTGTGTGATGTGCGCTGTCAACGTAAACAGGTGTGTTGCATACGGTTAAATTGACACTGCTGACTTCAAATCGTGATTAAATTTAATCAAAAAAGACTAAAATTTTTAGGCAGTACAGGGTTGTCCAAACTAAACTTCCCCAACTCAGAGGCCTATGCAGGATGTTGTATGGTTCATAATGTGATGAAATTTTGAAAATAGACACTTCAGATCATGCGATCAAGATTTATTAAAGAAAACAAAATAGTACAAAAAGTTGCCGATAGGTGGCACTGCAGATTAACAAGATATTCTACAGGTGCTCTATATGTGTGCCGTATTTCTCCACAATTCTTTCCATTCGTAAAGCAGTGTGTTCTACAGCTGAACGCAATAAGTCCACACTAATTCCACAAGTATGACCATTAATTGCGTCTTTAAGATGTGCCAAAGTTGTGGGGTGTTGGTTTTTTTTTTTTTTTTTGAAAAGGTGACTTCAAGAGGGTACAAAACTTGCTCTGTGACAAGAAGACGGTATCACCCCCCCCCCCCCCATGTTGACAACATTTGTAATTCCTGAACTTAAACAACGTGGCTGTCTCCAGGACACGATATTTAGCAGGATGGTGCACATCCCTATATTTTACGTGGCGTTCAACAGATGTGACGGGCAACTTTAACCGGATGCACGTGTGATCAGCCGCTGTGACTTTTGGTTATGGGGATTCTTCAAGAATCGGGTCTATCGAGAACACCTTACAACATTGGCATATCTTAAAGACGCAATTAATGGTCATGTTCGTGGAGTTAGTGTGGATTTTTTCCGTTCAGCTGCAGAACAAACTGCTTTACGAATGGAAGGAGTTGTGGAGAACCACGGCACACATATGGAACATCTGTAGAATGTCTTGTTAATCTGCAGCGCCACCTATCGTCAACTTTTTGTACTATTTTTTTTCTTTGATTAATCTCGAGCGCATGGTCTGAAGTGTTTGTTTTCGAAATTTCATCACATTATGACCTAGTCAACGTCTTGCACAGGCCTCTGAATTGGAGAAGTTTAATTTGGACAACCCTGTAGTTGTTTTTAAATTCTTAAAATAATACACTGTTAACCAACATGAAAATATTTCCAGTCCCAAGTATATTGATTCGTTTAAAATAATTAAAACAGTGAGTATAAAAAAAATCCTGTGATAGTTCAAGTTAGGCAGATGTTCAAATAACTATTGATTAAGAAGTCAAAATTAATTTTGTACCAGAAATTAATGTGAATCAATTCTGCTCAGACATAAAGCAAATATTCAAACTATTGCCGTGATCGACTTGAAATGGGCCCGAAATCGACCGGTTCATCGCGATCGGCGGGTTGCCTACCGCTGTCTTAGAGCCTCTAAATGCTACGTCCTAAAGATTACTGATGTGAAGTTGAGTAAAACAATGCTCTAAGCAAATCTGGTACTTGTGATCTCATTTTAAAGTCTTAGCTGTGGAACCAAGTATCCTTTTACAAGCATAAAGTTCAGTAACCCATATGGTCTATATTGCATCAGAGTCCATTCATAGGGTCTAGATACTGTAGATTTACAAAAATTGCAAGCTAATAAGGCGTTCGGTAATTGCTTGTAACTCTGAGCTATCTTTGAATCGTATTTGCTAAAATGCTTCTGGCGTTTACTTGGTAAATCAGGATGGTGCAAAGCTATAAATGCAAACAGGTGCGAATTGTTATGAAGGTTCCTGATCTGTTCCAATTACGGGAATAATTTTTAGTTGAAAAAATTCTCAGTTCTTCTGAAATATTCCGGGTTTATTTCAAGAAATTTCTGTTTTCTCGCGGAAAAATTGTCTGTTATTTCCAAGATATGTTAATACTATGAGTAAGTCACAATAGCTGTGTATTATTTACCAGGAATGAGTATGAACTTTTTTGCAATATGTGGAGGATTTTTAACTCACATTTATTTGATATTATGCCTGATTAAAGTTAGATAACTTTTCTTTGCATAGTGGTACTTCTCATAAGAAGCGAAGCCTTCAAATTATCTGTATGACAAAGTTTACACATTTTTGTTTTATCTAAAATAGTTTGCAGTTTTTCAAAAAAAAAAAAAAAAATTAATACGCAAGTACTGTATATGAACTAATTTATTACTTTACACTGTAGCTTTTTTTTTAAATTAATCATTTCCATTTGAAAAATAAATCAGCAAATTTTGAATACATTCATCAATCAACGGACTATTTTAAGCATTTAGGACTGTAAAGTTTAACTTCGACATGCTTCATCTAACTTGCTGCATTGGCTATTATTTCAGATAATACTAATAAAAGTGCCTCTAACTGAGAGTAGAAACGAGAGTGAATCTTCTTTCCTGTTAAGAGAATGTTTCATGTGCTTGTTTTTGATGAGGGATCCCTGTATACTTATTGAGATTCACAAACTGTGTAGCGGTACGACTCTTAGCACTTGTTAGGGCTTTAATAAACGAAGAAGAAACGCTTCACAGAAAGCAGCCCTGGATTCCCGGAGCTCCATTATTAAGTAGGGGAGAGCGGGGCTAAAAGTTCCGTTTTTTGATCATGGTCAAAATTCGTTTTGAAAAATTGGTTCTAGAATTAATATTCCGAGGTTAAAACTTAGTATTATATGTTCCTTTGATATACAGACTGCTTTTTGAATTCTACTTTGTAAGGTTTTTTAATAATTAATTTTATAGCAAGTAAAGCCGAAAAGGAACAACTAACCCCGTCTTGGGGCAAGTTGTTCCGTGGGTGGGGCAAATTGTTCCGATATTAACAAGACGATGAATAACGATGCTGATTTTGAATTTAACCACGCTGCGAGATGAATAACTGATTAAAAACATAATTTGTATTTAAAAAAAAAACAATGATTGAAAAAAGTATGACTTTATGTACGGCTGTATGACTGTATGTACAGTCGTAGAAAAAAAAAACGAAACACTCTGAATTATTCGGCTGCTATACTTGCCAAGAACAAAAGAAAGGTGTCTTCTGACATGGATTAAAGTCTTCTTTAAAACTATGTGAGTACAATTTTGATAAGGGGCTATATACAAAGTGAAATGAACTCAAAGTCTGAATTTTCAAATAGGAACGCCTTTATTTGGTTACATAATTAGGTGCGGAGGGCAAAAAGTATGCTGGGTACCAAGCGGCATCATTGTAGGACCAGTAGAACAAAAGTTATGAACGACCAAAGATTTAGGGACCACCACCACATTTAAAAAGCTACTTTCAAGGTCGAAATTTACAAAGAGTAGACAAATCATATTTTTTCGATTAAATTACCTAAAGTTATTCGCAATAATACGTTTGCTTTTCGTAATTAATTAAAAATTCTCGAGTTTTGTTAAAGTTATAATATTTTTTTGAAATTTGGACGAGAAAACCCTACTGTGTAGAGTTCAAGGGAAAAACGCAACATTCTATCTTTTTGATTAAACAAAGATGGATGCATACTCTTAGCTACGCACTAACCGTTGCAGCATACACCTTTTGGAGAGAGGTTACAACTTAAAAGTAACCTCTTGTATTTATATAAACTACTGTATTAGGATTGGCAAAAATGTTAAAACCGTGGCTCAGAATTTAAAAAACCGTCTAATCATCACAAATTGTTCCAAATAACCTTCCGACACACCACAGTTTTCCATGAAAATCAAGTGTCCACGTAAAAAGTTTTCTAAATTGCTACATGTTTCATGAATGCAGACTTCTGACTAATGGACAAAAAATTGGATTGTCTACCAGTTTTAAAATATACTCAGCAGTATTATTAGCGTTTTGCTCTCAACATATTATAATTGTTGAAAATGAAATACTATATAAAAACGCTGAGCATGTTCCTTTTTCTTTACATAGAAATTCCCTGTTATTGTTTCAGTTTGCACAGTTGTATATGGTCCCTAAAAATGGTTCTTTTAGCATATCTCAAAAACTATTGGATATTTTGAGCTCCCATTTTGGATTCTCCTTTGAAACCCCTTCTAGATTGTTTCTCTATCAAAATATTATATGGTTCCAGATCATCATTTTTTCAAATATTATTTTCAAAATTCATAAAAAATTCAAAATTTTATCTGAGAGGAAGTCAATGACGTTTTTATTGTTGGGTTGGTTCATACTTTGATATAAAAAAACAAACTTTGCCGTACCTATCGTGGTTTAGGTATTATATGCCCAAGTATCAAAAATATTTTTAACATTACGGGACGGTTTTTTCTCAGTTCAATTGTGAAGCAACGGCTGGAGCAAATTTAAAACGATTTGGTATACAAAGTTAAAGGATGTTGCTGATTACAAATATGAGATAAAAAAGGGGGGTTTTCATAGAAAATTTTAAAGTTGATGCCGATTTTTATATGAAGACGACCCCTTAACAACAATTTACCAATAGAAATTTATAGAGCACATTATTCCTGAAAAAATAACATATTGCACGTGTATCTAGTGTTAATAGTCTTCGAATACGAGTGAGTGTTTCGTTTTTTTTTTCTATGACTGTACGTATGTATGCATGTGCTTATGTAGGTATGTCGAGTAACTCAAAAACTGTATACCGTAGAAGATTCTAATTTGATATGTTGGCTTTGAGGGAGGTCTAGTTGTGTACCTCCCCTTGTGGTTGCATTCGAATGTTCCCAAGGGGGAAGGCTTACCTCTTCTTTGGGCTAAATCAGTGTTAATTTTAATGTAGACATAAGTGATATGAATCAGCGCAATCACTTGACGATATATCGCCAAGCTTTCGGTCGCCAAGTGTTTGACGCCAACTTGGTGGCAGATCGCCAAGTTGGCGACAAGTTTGCCGAAGAAAGTGATTTCTTGAATTTCGGTTCAATTTTTGCGCTATTGGCGATATTTTGCGAAAAATCCACTGAATGCTGTTAAAATCGGTCATATTTATAAAATTAGTTTACGCTCAAGAAAAAAAAAATGGAAACCAATTTTTATTCAACTTTTTTTTAACCATTCATTTTTTCACGCTAATTAGAACAGGCGATTTCTGTAAATCCAATTTGAAATTGAATTTTACTAACTTAAAAGCGTCTGTATCTTTTTGCCGGGTGAAGCGGCAAGTAATTTCCAAAGCTGCGCGAGAAAATTCCCTTTTGGACGTATTTTCTACGATCTTTCTAATGAGACCTTTGCTTTGAGGCGTTTCCTGTTACGACGGGATTTAAAACTTTTAAACTTTTTTTGGCGATTGATTTCTTTTTTGCACTGGATGCCTTCAAAATATCGATTTTAATAATGCAATTGGGACTTATAGACACGCGTTGCTTGACAAAAGTTTATTCTCAAGGTAGACCGAGCAAAGCCGGGCAACGCATCTAGTAAATAGTAAATTATAACACATTAATATGGTAAAATACAGTTAATTCAGTGCAACATATTAAAATTGCATATAATAACTAACAGCTTCAACAACTAATAAGCTAAGATAATTGGTTCAGTCTTCAGTTATAACAGGGATCAAGCAAAAATTTCTGTTTTGTTATCTAGAATTTCTAATACGATTCTCCGAAAATATGACTTTTATATCGAAGTATGAAATATATTTCGATATCTTACATAGTTCGCTCTTCGAAAATTTTATATCTATTAAATATCTATCGGATAAACTGAATATTTCTGGATTTATGTTTGGTGAAATCTCACTTTCTGTCTTCACAGTAACATATAATATTTATTTATACGTGTATTAAGTTACTGCATTACTGGTTCAGATGAATAGGGCAAGACGTTCCTTCGGGCTAGTTGCTAATTTTTCTGGGGCAAGTTGTTCCGCGGAACAACTTGCCCCCCAAAAAAGGGAACAACTAGCCTTAAAAGCACATGTCTTTAAAACATTAAACTATAGGTCAGATAACGAAATATAAATAGTTTCAGCGTAGGATATAAGGGTGCGTAATCTATCTTCATGTAAAAAAAACCAAAAAGCTAAACATTAACTATTAAATTTCGGGCGAAAGACCAAAAACACCAAAAACAAAAATATTTACTTTCGTAAATCAGTAATGCACGTGCTCGGCTTTTGATACACCGGACGCCACTGGGCTGACTAAAATGGCCGCCATTAGTGCGCTATAACATTCTATTTCACGACGTATTTACAAAATACATGTATATTTTTTCTTAGCTGAGCTATTTCAAAGGGAACAACTTACCCGCGGAACTTTTAGCCCCGCTCTCCCCTACAGTCAATCCCGCTTATTAGAAGATCGGTTAAAAGAATATCCCGCTCAATACAATACATTTTCGATAGAAAAAAAACGAAACACTTTGAATTATTATGCTGCTGTACTTGCGAAAAACAAAAGAAAGGTGTCTTCTGACATGGATTAAAGTCTTCTTTAAAACTATGTGAGTAAAATTTTGATAAGGGGCTGTATGTGTACGAAGTGAAATGAACTCAAAGTCTGAATTTTCAAATGGGAACCCCTACATTTAGTTACATAATTAGGCGCGGAGGGCCAAAAGTATGCTGGGTACCAAGCGGCATCACTTTAGGACAAGTAGAACAAAAGTTATGACCGACCAAAGATTTAGGGACCACCACCACATTTAAAATGCTACTTTCAAGGTCGAAATTTGCAAATAGTAGACAACTCATATTTTTTCGATTAAATTACCTAAAGCTACTCGCAATAATACGTTTGCTTTTTATAATTTATTAAAAATTCTCGGGATTTGTTAAAGTTATAATATTTTTTGAAACTTAGGCAAGAAATCCCTGACGTTAGAGTTCAAGGGGAGAATGCATCATTCTATCTTTTTGTTTAACCTCTTCCCGGCTTTTCCCGAGCTGGACTCGGGCAAGCGAAATGTTCCATTCTGGCTCATCCCTAGTATAGCTCGGGCACTCTGAAAATTAACACTGCACAACCAGTCTTTCCCGAATTATTTCACATGTCCCTTTTGTGGTTTCGGATGCTTTTATTTACTATTGTTGCTACTAAATGGCAGCACTGTACAGTGTTTTGAGTTGTAGATTTAAGATAAGAGTAGGCGCCAACTCCTAAGTATAATGATTTCTGCCATACAGAAAGCCAACTTTACAAATAAATACTCATGAATTACTCATTTATTTAAATAGATATTTTTGCATTTATTTTTAGGAAATGTTGCTTGCGAATGATGCTATTATTTTTAAAAAGATATGTATGTATGAAAATAAGCATAAAAAAATTGACATTTTTTGATCCGTAATCCCGAAATTACTCATTTAGTTAAATAGATATTTTTAAATTTATTTTTAGGAAATGTTGTGTGCGAATGATGCTATTATGTTTAAAAAGATATGTATGTATGAAAATAAGCATAAAAAATTGACATTTTTTGATCCGTAATGCCGAAATAAAATGAGCCTGGAAGGGGTTAAACAAAGATAGATGCCGTAAAGTCGGGTTCCTTGGACCCTAGGGGGTTACTTGAGCCCATTACTGTAAAATGATAAAATCTAGGTTTGGTACTTATTAGTTGAAGACTTGCACGTAGTTCCTCGTTTCTCCGCAAGGTAGAAGCACTTTGCAATATCTAACGCTAGTAGCAAACCCAGATTTTATCATTTTACTGTGGGCTCAAGTAACCTCCTTGTGGGTCCAAGTAACCCGACTTTACGGTGCTTACTTTTAGCTACGCACTAACTCAGGCAGCACATACCTCCTGGAGAGAGGTTACGCTTTAAAAGTCTTTGTATTTATATAAACTACTGTATTAGGATTGGCAATAATGTTAAAACCGTGGCTCAGAATTTAAAAAATGTCTTATTATCACAGATTATTCCGAATAACCTTCCGAGCTGTCACATTTTTCTGTGATTTCAAGTGTCCGCGTAAAAAAGTTTTCTAAATTGCTGCATGTTGCATGAAAGTAGACTTCTCACTAATGGACAAAAATTGGATTGTCTTCCAGTTTAAAAATATATTTAGCAGTTTTATTAAACTCTTTTAATCTTTGCCGTACATAACGTGGTTTAGGAATTATACACACAATTATAAAAAATATTTTTAACATTATGAGACGGTTTTTTCTCAGTTCAATTGTGAAGCAACGGCTGAAGCAAACTTAAAATGATTTGGAAAACAAAGTTAAATGATGTTGCTGATCACAAATATGCGATAAAATTTGGGGTTTTCACAGAGAATTTTAAAGTTGATGCCGATTTTTATAGGAAGACGACCCCTTAACAACAATTTACCAATAGAAATTTGTAGAGCATATTGTTCCTGAAAAAATAACATATTACGCGTGTCTCTAGTGTTAATAATAGTCTTCGAATACGAGCGAGTGTTTCTTTTTTTTTCTATGTCTGTACCAAACCGTTTGTGGTGTAGTAAGTTAAAAAGTTAATTAAATGTAATAATCATTCTATAATCTTCAAAAATTTACCTCCTCAAATAATTTAAAAACATAATTAAAACTGAAAATCCCAATTATTTCTGCTGAAAGAAAAAGATAAATATCCTGCTGAAAAGGAAAAAATAGCTTCGAGCATTGCTCCAATTCTTAAAGAAACAACCTCATCTGGAATGCAGTGAGCAAAGAACCTTAAATTTTGAAAATGAATACATTAGGCCGCGTGATCGTTAGTGTTTAAAAACAAAAATCTACAAAACATTATTATAAGACTAGATGAAAAATAAATTATAAAGTTAAATTACCGAACAGTAAAAATTGCTCACTTAACATTCCGCAATTAAACACGACACAAAAAAAATACATTGCATTGAAGTGAAATACCCAAAAGCGCGGCGTTCAGAAAATGCAAGAATCCATCATAAAAAAAAACAAACTCACCACATGGGGTTTACATTGTTTATTCCATCGTCTGGTTTACATTCTATACATTTTGGCCTAATTTCCTTCATCCTGGTACATATCATGTTGATCTCTGGTTTCGGTTGTCCATCACCTCGGATTATTGGGTACCGTAATTGGCGCTCAAAATTCTAATATTCAGAGACGCTCAAAAACGGCCCCAACATCCATTCAAAAACATTCGTTCTCCAAAAATGTAAAAATTCCCCCGCAATCTGCGGTGCTGATGCTTATATCTCCACTTGTGCGTCGTTCTTCTTCACTTTACTTCTTTCCCTCACTCCCATTGCCAGATGCCCGATTTCCATCTTTTTAGCGACTTTTTACCTCCTTAATTGATTCCATCTTGGATCATAGCAGCTTTTCGTTGCAACCGTGATTCTTTTTCTTCCCCGATGTTTCCCGCGTGGGAGGAGTCTGCATTCCTCTTCCGTCATAAATTGGGGGTGTGTCAACGACTTCCTGTGTTCTCTTTCCTGTGCCAAAAAACTGCTTCTTCTCTTTGCGCGGCCGGGCGATTGGGAGATTCCATTTATAGTTTTCTTCGTAAAATTGGGGAGAGGGAGGCGCTGGACTTAGCGATTTTTCGTAGAGTGTTCATTGAAGTTTCATTACGTTATGTATCCACCACACCGTTGTAATGCATTATTTCCATCCCGGATTGTGGAATATCCCTCTTATTAAAATCTTTTTTCATGACAAAATGGCTATTCCATTAAGCGGGCTCGACTGTATTTAAAGACTAGCTATATGTTTACAATCAAGTCAAAAAGAAAAAAAAATCCTTTTAAGCGCATATGCGCTGTCTGATCTTATTTGGTAAAACCTTTCGCGCAGTTACGCATGCGTCAGGTTTTCTTGATCTTACCAAAATAGCGGTGCTAGGTAAGATAATAATAAGAAGAATACAAATCATTTTGAACCGTATCAAGCAACGTGGAACGATGCAAATTTCAAACACATAGCTTAGTTGAATATTTCAAAAGGAACAAGAAGTTCTGTCAAGAACTAAACGAGCCTACTTTCCCGTACATCGACATCGGCATTCTAGCATCTGATCATTATTCTCTTGATTATCTAAGACTAAAAATTATGTCAAACATACCCTTATAGCACTTAAAGCTGATTTCTAAAAGCAAAATATGCCCCTCTTATCAGAGACACGTAAAAAGTAAATAAACGAGTAAATAAAGTTTTGTCGCACCTTTTAAAGAATGTAACTGTTATAGTTCTTCCGTAGAAAAATTTCACAATCGTTTTCAAAAGAAAAAATAAATAATAAATAAAATAAAAGTACAAAGAACATCAAAACACATTTTATCAAACAAAGAAAAAAAACCTCGTTCGTTAATAAAATGTCTCGAATTTTATCTTTAATCCGTTGCCAGTTGTTGAATATAAATAAGAATAAAATGCTCTCGTGAATGAAAAATTTTTGTGAACAAAAAAAAAATCGTCTGCCAAAAAAATAAATAAATAATTTTAATCATTGAAACAACTGATCACGCTTAAAAGGCCAATAAGATGGATGTTTGTCATATTAATTAGTAGTTTACTCATGTTATTACCCTAGGCATATGAAACGACTAATTAAATACTTTGTATCAATCTATATTTTTTTGAAGCTACACATTTCTTTCATCAATATTTATCAGAAACTAGAGGGTCACTAGAATTCTTTAGGTGTTATTTTTTTTTTTTTTTTGAACACATATAATACATGGCTTCGCTTTGGAAGAATAACGCTGCAACTCAAAAAAGCCCATTTTTCAGGAGAGCAATTTTTAACTTTTCAGAAACTTCTATCGCACTTGTGCTCAAAACTATTGCGACTATTTTAATAAAACTAGCATTAAAAAAACCGCATTTTAATCTCTTTTCTAATGTAGCATGATTGACTTCAATGGCATTTTAACTAATGACGTAATTTTAATCTCCCCAAAAACAACTCTGTTGTAAAAACATCCCCTGCCAAGAAAACCTTAAACACTCAGCCTTAAAAGTTATGATATCGAGTTTTCCCGCCAAGTTTGTGCGAAACTACTCTTCGCCTGTATGGATAGTTCGTTTAAATTGTTTTCAGTCCTGCCAGGCGGGAAGTTTTTACTCATCAAGCAACCACCTCACTTTAAAAAACTTCCCGCCTAACAGTACTGAAAACAATTTAAACGAAATATCCATACAGGCGAGGAGTAGTTTGGCACAAACTTGGCAAGAAAACTCGATATCATAACTTTTTAAGGCTGAGTGTTTAAGGTTTTCTTGGCCGGGGATGTTTTTACAACAGAGTTGTTTTTGGGGAGATGTCACATCTTTTTGCAATAATATTGCCCCAACAGCACCAAACGTTCGATGGACGTTCAAAGATGTCAAAAGACGACTTTTGGACGTTTGAACGTCCCTCAGGACATTCAAACGAACAACCATCGGACGTTTCGTGCTGTTGTTGTATTACTTTATCAGTTTTTTTCCCACTTCAACATTTTTCTTGGCAGCGGACATATGGCTTTTTTGGAGGCATGCACTTGGCGCATAATTTCAAGGCTCTACTTCAGGTGAGGATAAGTTTGAAATCAATCACAATGTACCACCTGAACAGACACAAAACAAAGCTAGTTGCTAACAAGAACTACGATTAAATTAAAAATTAAAAAAAAAAAAAAATACCGACCCGATTTCCGATTAAAAAACTGCCGAACTCATATTCAAATAAACTAAATTGAAGACCCCTTTTAAAAGCTTTATGCAATAAAATCAATTACGAATAATTTATTTGTTAACAAATAGAAAATGGCAATAGATGAAATTTTAAATAATTGAGTTTTCTTTCCTCGTCGCCCAACAATGACAACAGTTTCCAATCGCTTGAATAAATGCTCAGACGTTGAACAGAACTAGTTGATAGAAATCGGACAAATTTTAAGCATTAATAACTCCGGCATGCGATGACCCCGGGGGGGGGGTATATTTTGGTATACGTCCTCAATGTCTCATCGAGAATATTCATACCAAAAATCAACGCTTAAGACCCCCGGGGAGAAAAGATACGGAAAATAAAAACGAGGGGGGATGGGGGGTCGAAAAACCCCCTATGCCGAGCTTTGGGACAAAATAAATGTGGGTGCAAAAGTAGAGCTCAGTCCGAGTTACCGTTTAGTCTGGACCCCTGTCAAACAATTTTTAGAAAGTGCGAAAAATAGCGATTTTTTAACATTTATCACCCCTCCCCCTGAGGCTCCGGGATGTTTTGCTTTAGTATGTGCCGTCAGGGGCCGCTGGAGATTGAGTATACCAAAAATGAACTCTGGATCTTTATGGGGCAGAGATACAGAGGGGTGAAAACCCCGGTTTGGTTACTCGCGTAATCAGTCCTTTGGTCGCTCTTTTACATTTTTCTTTGCGACGGAAATTTCTTCGCGGCTTGTATTTGGTTTTCTTGGCGGGGTGAAAAAGAGTGAATGTAGTTTGAGTTACATCAGTATTCTCCAAAAATTTCTCCCTAGCGGATTTTTTTGACACTTTTGAGTTGTAACCTTGTTCATCAAAAAGAGCGATTTTTTCTGAACAAAATGATATAAAAATGTCATTTTTCGATTTTTTTAAATTGCAGCGTTTTTCTTCCAAAGCGATGATGTTTTAAACACTTTTTGTAACGTTAAATGAGACTTTAAAATACATTGTTTCACTTCCGAATTAAATAGCAAGTGTTTTTCTTTTTCTCAAGGGAAAACTCCAATTTCCAGCAATGGGAACAGAAACTTATTTCTCAGACTAACTTTCTCATGCTCTAACTTGCAGTCTCCCTTGTTGCCGACAAAAGAGACTTACATGAACGGGTAAATAATAAACTCTCAATACGTAAGTAATGATGAAAGTTATTTATATATATGTAAACGCTTAAAAATATAAATGGTAGCTAAGTGAAAATATATACAACTCTATACCAATATTTTAAGAGAGAGCCGATTTTGAATGTTGTTATGAGTCAGGTAATCCCCGAAAACACCGCAACTGTTTAAAAATTATTTTTGTACAAGAAAGGTACTTTCTTTCAGAGTGACATATACTATAAATTATGCATATATCTATCTACATCATATGTTTAAAATTAATAATTAGTTTTTATTAGCACTATACAAATATGGAAACTAACCTTACTTGATGTAATGCTTTTTGACTCGGTTCCTAAGTTGAAAGACTTTTTGTAGCAGTTTTGCTATGATGTTAATTTTGAATCATATTGCAAGAAAAGTTGCTTCAGAATCTGCGTAATCATTAGCCAATATTACTGAAATGCCTTCAAGAGCATAAATGCTTAAAGGGGGTGACAAGCTGTTACTGTATGTATTCGTAAACTTTCCTGGTGGTAAACTCTACAGTCTTGTGATCATTACGAACGACATTTGCTTCAAATTCTGCATTATCATTAGACAATATTACTGAAATGCCTTTAGGGGTATAAACGTTCAAAGGGTTAACGAGCTGTTACCGTAGGTATTCGAAAGTTTTTCTGGTGGTTTGTTCCGAAAATTGTACTGAAGTATAGTGCGTAGGTTTTTGAATTCTTCAGAAAGATATATGTTTAATTTTATAACGTTTATATACTTTTTGCGAAAAAATCTCATTAGCTGCTTACTATTTCCTAGGAATGTTTCTGCTGTTTTTTTTCCATAGTGTACATGAGAGAGGTTTTAATCATTAAAACAACTGATCCCGCTTAGAAGGCCAGTAAGATGGATGATTTGTCGTATTAATTAGTAGTGTACTCATGTTATTGCGTTAGGTATATAAAACGACTTATTAAATGCTTTGTATCAATAATTTTTTTTTTGAAAATACACATTTCTTTCATCAATATTTATCAGAATTATCTCGAAATCTCGGATCAGAGAATTATCTCGATCTCATTCGGAGTAAAAAATGATTTTTCTTGAACAAATATAACACAAGTTCAAAGCACTTTTTGTTTCTTTTTTAAGAGACTATAAAATAAATTGATTCACTTTAGAAATACATAGTAATAGTTTTGTTTTTCTTAAGGGGAAACTGACCACGTTTAGGATTATGTCCAGCAATGGGATCAGAAATTAATTTGTCAGACGTTACATTCCATGCGTAATTCTGCTCTATTTCCAGTCTCCCCTGTTCACGACACAAGAAACTTGCATGAAGCAAAAAGTGAATGCTTTGGAAGATTATAATAGGTACTGAAAGGTATTTTTATGGGTATAAGTAAATGCTCAAAAATTTAACGGTAGTTAAATGAAAGCATAGACAAATCTATACTAATATTTTAAGAGCGAACCGATTTTGAATGTAGTTATGTGTCAGGTAATCTCCGAAAACACCGCACCTATTTGAAAAATTATTTTTGTACAGGAAAGGTACTTTCTTACACAGTGACATATTTAATAAATTATGCATATATCTGTCTACAGACACCATATTTTTAAAATTAATAATTGGTTTTAATTAGGACTATACAAACTTGAAAGCTAACCTTACTTGATGTTGTACTTTTTGACTCGGTTCTTAGGTTGAAAGAATGTTTGTATCAATTTTGCTATTATGTCAATTTTAGATCATATTGCAAGGAAAGTGTCTTCAGGACAGCCATGATTGTGTGCCATTGTCAAATGATATAAATCTAGTTCGAATTTGAATGAAAGACGAAATTTATTAATGAAGAGTTAATTCAACAGGGACTCTTGTTTGCCATCTCCGCAGACAATTATCGAAGAGATCTCTTTGAGGACACATTCGTAGGACACATTCATTTAGTGTCCAATCAGTGACTTCCCTCATGCACCGTAGTACATAGCGTTGAAAACTAGAAAGGTAACTCCTCGTTTATTGGCCCACCGACTCTTCGACTTTGACTACGACATTGCAGTCATGGCATAAATCAGAGCTCTTTTAGAGGACAGGCTGACTTGTCTGACATTTTGGTTCCAAGACATTCTTAGATCCAGACTTGTTACACGTATTTGAAACACATTAATATTATACCTTGTTGCTCTGGCGTAAAAATAACTTATGATTAGTTGGATAAAGCACCATATTAGGTAAATTTAAAAAGATAAACTTATTTCTTGCATTTAAATACAGTTTATTGGGAAATGTTTCATGAAATTGGGGTCTATTTTTATATTGCACTTGTTTTAAGCCTGAGTTTATGAAATGTTTTTGTCATATAGACAAAAATCGTCAAAATATCATCTATGCAGATACAATTCAAGCTTAGCTTCCACTTTTCTTCAATGCGACTTGAGTACAGATACCAGTGGCTCAACGCCCACCCTTGTGGAACCAAAATGTCGGTTGAGTATGATTCGAAGAAAAAATTACTGACTCCTATTCTTAGAATATTGCAAGCTTCTACTCCGACTCTATGCCTTCCTGTCTCAGACTTTGACTTCGCAGCTATGGCAAAAACGCATATGGTTGGAGGAAAATGCCTGACTCCTACTGTTAGAATTTTTGACTCCGAATCCTTGACTCTCACTACAACTCTGCAACTAGGCAGACATTTTACTTAGAATTAGACATAGAATTGAAAAGCCGGCCATCGACTCCTGGTTCTGACTCTTTCAGTTCAAAACCAGTTGAACTTCCACTCCGCAGTCCTGGTTTCTACTGCGAAATAAGGATTTGTTTCTATTTTCATTGTAAAATTTTAGTTACATAATTTTTGGAAATGGGAAACAAAACGATATTCGGGGTATTTTACTTTTTATGTACAAATAGTAAGTGATAACGCTGTGAAGACGATTTGTTTCAGTAATTAATTAATTATTTTATTTTATCTATTAATTATGATTATTTTTGTTCATTTTATTTTGCAGACGCTTTTTTTATTTTTGTTAAAAATTAATAATTAAAGGAAAGATTCATTTAAGAGAACATTTCATTATTTGTATATGAATTATTTGTATTTTTATATTGAAAATGTATTTTCTACAGTACGGGGCGTCGCAAAAGTTAAAGCACAATGAAAATATTTGTATAAAAAGAATACTATATAGCGGAATGCTTGCATATTTCTACTGTTAGTAGGTAATATGATCTCAAACAAGTGTTTCGAGTTTTGGAACATATAACCGAAACAAAAATAAGAAATTACAAACAAATATTTTTGTGTTGTTGCAAAAGTTAAGGCACAATCACATTTTATGCAAATATTTCTTGAGACGTGATTGGTGGAGGAGCGCCGGGACTTTTTTCTTAGACTATAAAGTGCAGAGATTGCTTCGTGAATGATCAAAATTCTAAAACTTGTGCAGTTCTCGCCTGAAGGAGATGAAAAAGCTTGGAAGCTGAAATTTGAACATGGGTCCTCTTGCTAATTGTTTGTCCCTTAAATCGGTCCTAGTGTGGCAGTGCGTAGAGTTATACTTCGTTCAGAGCAAAGTTAGACCTGGGTATCGACGAAAGGGCAAAAAAAAAAAAAAGGAAAAATGATATTCCTTAAAGATGAATAAATTAAAAAAACGGCTCAAACTGACAATTTTCCCCTTTCTCCTACAAAACTTCAACTTGGATCGAAAAAAATCACGTGACAGCAAAAGTAGACGAACAACTGAATCGGGATGCAATAAGAAACAAACAATTGTGCTTGAGTCCTTTCGTAAACAGTGTCCCGAATAAGCTAAATTTGAATGGGAAAAGCAGTACACGTATCATTGTGACTAAGAAATGACTGTACTTTCTCTGATGAAAATACATAAAATTTGGATGGCATAGATGAATTATAATTCTATTATCGTGACTTGGAGAAAGATCTAAGGAGCATATGCTGTGCTGCTTATCAAATTTATTCTAGCATATTCGGGACACTCATATTCGGGACACTGATTGCGAAAAGGCTTAAGCACATTTTTTTTTTTTTTTGCTTTTTGATGTATCCCGATTTAGTTGCTCATCTACTTATGCTGTCACGTGCTGTTTTTGATCGAAGTTTAAGTTTTGTAGGATTAAGGGAAAAATTGCCAGTTGAAGACATTTTTTATTCCTTCATCCTTAAAAAATGTACTTTTTCTTTGCCTTTTTGACAGATACGCAAGTCTGAATTTGCTCTTCATGAAGTAAAACATTATGAACTGTCGCACAGAACCGATTTAAAAGACGAAAAATTAGCAAAGTGAACTCTATTTAATATTTCAGCTTTTAAACTATCTCATCTTTTTCAGGCGAGAACTGCAGAGGTTTTGGGATTTTAATTGCTCATTGATCAGTCTCTGCGCTTTATTGTCGAAGAATAAGTCCCACCTTTCCTCCACCATTGTAGTCAAATCTTTATTTCCTACTTAAATTAGTTTATAATGCAAGAAATATCTTCTACTTAATTTTAATTAGAAAAATCATTGAAAGTTATGGCTGGTTACTATTTTTAAAATGTATCGAATATTTGTCTGCAAAAAAGCTTGATTTTCCTTCATTTATTAAGAACTATATTTCTTTTTCCTTAGAATAACTCGATTTGCATTGCAGAATACTCCATTGAAACAGTTTAGGAAAAAATATAAAATTTTTTTAACAAAATACAGATTAAATATTTGCATATGTATTGTGGAAGAAAACACAAAACTTTTTATTTATTTTAATTTTGCAAAAGCGATTTTTCTTTTCTGATGAATATTTAGTCTAAGAATAGAATTCATTAAAAAATATTTTTTTAGTGGATAATTTAATTTCTTAGCTGCAAAATCGCTGTCTTGAAAAAACTGCAATACATAAATAGCATCATTTTCATTATGTAATGAAGTTTGAAGAAAAACTTGTCTTGTAATGCTACGACATTAGTTAAGCAATTTTTCTTGAAAAATATATCTTTCTTTCAGGAGCGTTTTATTCAATTGTTTTTCTCTGCATTGTCTTTTAATTGCTCCTTCAAAGGGAAACTCTAAGCTTTATTATGGAGTCTCTTGAATACTTATGTATTCAGCTTTTCTTTTGAGCAATCACAATTGATATTTGTTCTCTGTTGATGATTTGTTCAATTGTCGCACGTAGTTGGCGTTCGCTCCTTATCCAGAGTTTAGGAAGTAGGGGAATGTGGGGCAAAGCGAAATAACGAGGCAAAGTGAAATCATAAAATATTTCTACAGTTAGCAGTGCCACCTATAAAACAATGTTTTAACAAAGTTAATCGACATATAGTTGATTCTAGTCAGAAAAAATAACTTTAAAGACTAACAAAGAAAAAAAAATGGAAGTCATTTCCAAAATTTGATACACATATTGTAACGTTTGTCGTACATCAAAAATATTTCTTGCTATTAAAAAATGAAAGTTCTAGTAATTATCATTTTAAGCATTATTTGAGATCTACCAACATCCAGTGCAGAATTCATCTCGTTCATATCAGGCATGTTTTGATTTTAAATCTTTAATACCATTTGTCAAGTTGATGGGTCAAACTGAAATAGTTGTTTTGTGTACTTCTTTGTTTCGTGTACTTTTGTGTACTTTGAATGGAATCTTCAAAATATCACCAAGTCTATAGATTTGGCGACTTTTTTTAAACTTTGGCAACAATTAAGCATCAAAACTGATTAATGAAAATCTGATTAAAAAAAAGTTATTATCATTATTTTTAATAGACTTAAATGCTTCACATTTAAACCAAAGACTTTGTTGGTTTGACCAATAAAGTAGCAACAAAGCTAGAAAGCGTGCGACAGCTTTTGTTGTTGCTGTTTCGCTAGTGTAGCGGTTATTTTTTTTTCATCCAAACGAAGAAACTTTTTCAAACATGTACTCGCCACCAAATAAGGCGAAGAATGCTCCACGAACCTCGATGCTCCACGTAGCCATTATTTTACAGGAAAACTTTGGATTTTTTCTTACACTGAGTAGATTAAAAAATTTATAACTACTGTTATCGAATTCTGTATCCTTTCACAAACATATAAATGTATGAAATACAAAACATAAAAAAAAAAAAACAATTAAAAAACACGCTTATATGCATACCTAAATGAAAGATGAATTCAACAAAGTGTATTGCTGAAAACTATGTAACAGCTAAAATCCATTTTAAGGATGAACCGAGTACACATTAACCAAAAATGTTTTCCACTTTTGACGTTTATTACTTTGCTACGTAAAAGATAAAATATTCTAAGAAATTCCGAACGATTCCTAGAGCACTTAAAGGACATGTCAGCGCTCGATGGGCTCTAAAAATGGTATGTTAAGTTCTTTTTATCTCTGAAAATTCATTTTTTGGAATATCGATGAACGTTTGAATCCCTCCTTAACCTTCTTCGTTTTAGAGAACACTCACTATAGGAAACTCCATATTTTTTCCATTCTCCGTATTTTTTCATTTAACATGCTTAAAAATTTAAAGCCTCTTTCTTTAGTTAAGAAGTATAGTGTAATTGCTGTTGTGCATTACAAATACTTATCATTATAAAATAAGTCAATAAAACACTAAGATCGTTTTTAAAAATGAAATGCTGGAAATATTCCGAATTCTTTTTATGATTTGGTTTTTTTATGTGGGCACTATTATCTAGCAATTAAAAATATGTTTGCAGAGGATTGTTTAAATAAAAAAAAAACAATATTACGAACGTGCTATAACCCTGAATGTAATCTTTCACACTATCAGGTAATTTTTTAATTTGTCAATTGATATTTCCAAACATTCTGCTTTTGATCAATAATTTAAAAGCACTTCTTGCGAAAATCAACCATCAAATTCACTCCTTAAAAAATTAAATGTACGTATTACACTGACCCACTATTTTTTAACCTTGCCCTAGGCGGATAGTTCATGAAAAATAGAAAATATTAGCAAGAAAGCCATTTAATATTAACATTTATCAAATATTTCTATATGCTTCCTTTTAACTTCCAGTTTTATTTTTGAACGTTCACTTTTATATCACAAATCATTTGATCAGAGTCGTGATTCTTTATCTGTTAGTTGCTTCTCACTCCGGCATGTCTCTCGAGATATGAGTCAGAGAGACAAGTTTGAAAATAAATTCCTCAGTTTTCGGTTGACCAGACCTCGCTTACAGGAGGCAATGTCTTAGAGCAGCTGTCGGCAACCTAAATGTGCTAAAGATCTATTTTCCCAGTTTGGTGTGAGCGCAAGATTTACTTGGGCGAGGGTGGAGGGGCGTGATGTGCGCTGTCAACGTAAACAGATGTGTTGCATATGGTTAAATTGACACTGCTGACTTCAAATCATGAGTTGAATTTAATAAAAAAAAGACTTTTATGAAGTTTTATGAAGTAGTTGTCTTTAAATTCATAAAATAATATACTGTTAACCAACATGAAAATATCTCCAGTACCAAGTATATTGATTCGTTTAAATTAATTAAAACAGTGGGTATAAAAAAATCCTGTGACAGTCAAAGTTAAACAGATGTTCAAATAACTATTGATTAAGAAGTCAAAATTAATTTTGTACTAAAAATTAATGTTTATCAATTCTGCTCAGACATAAAGCAAATATTCAAAATGATGCCAAGACCGACCTTAAATGGGCCCGAGATCGACCGGTCGATCGCGATCGATGGGTTACCTACCGCTGTCTTAGAGCCTCTAGTTACTACGTCCTGAAGATTACTGATGTGAAGTTGAGTAAAACAATGCTCTGAGCAAATCTGGTACTTGTGAACTCATTTTAAAGTCTTAGCTGTGGAACTAAGCATCCTCTTACAAGCATAAAGTTCAGTAACCCATATGGTATGTATTGCAGCAGAGTCCATTCATAGCGTCTAGATACTGTAGATTTATAAGAATCGCAAGCTAATAAGGCGTTCAGTAATTGCTTGTAACTCTGAGCCATCTTTGGCCCGTATTTGCTAAAATGCTTCAGGCGTTTACTTGGTAAATCAGGATGGTGCAAAGCTATAAATACAAACAGGTGCGAATTGTTATGAAGGTTCCTGATCTATTCCAATTACGGGAATAATTTTTAGTTGAAAAAATTCTCAGTTCTGCTAAAAAATTCCGGGTTTATTTCAAGAAATTTCCGACTTTTCGCGGAAAAATTGTTTGTTATTTCCTAGATATGTTAATACTATGAGTAAGCCACAATAGCTGTCTATTATTTACCAGGAATGAGTATGAACTTTTTTGAAATATGCTGATGATTTTTAACTCACATTTATCTGATATTATGCCTGATAAAAGTTACAGAAGTTTTCTTTGCATAGTGGTTCTTCGCATAAGAAGCGAAGCCTTCAAATTATCTGTGTAACAAGTTTTAAACATTTTTGTTTTATCTAAAATAGTTTGCAGTTTTTCAACAAAGAAAAAATATGAATACGCAAGTACTGTATATGAACTAATTTATTACTTTACACTGTAGCTGTTTTAAAATAAATCATTTCCATTTGAAGAATAAATTGGAAAATTTTAAATACATTCATCAATCAACGGACTATTTTAAGCATTTAGGACTGCAATTGTTAACTTCGACATGCTTCGCTCCTATAAGAGGGGAGCTGACTCATCCGACATTTTGGTTCCAAAACGGTGGGCGTGGAACCACTAGTATCTGTATTCAAGTTGCATTGAAGAAAAGTGGAAGCTAAGCTTAAATTGTAGCTGCATAGATGATATTTGACTATTTTTGTCTGAATGACAAAAACATTTCATAAACTCAGGCTTAAAACAAGTGCAAAATGAAAATAGACCCAATTTCATGAAACATTTCCCAATAAACTGTTTTTAAATTTGAGAAAGAGGTTATCTTTTTAAATTTACATATTATGGTGCTTTATCCCACTAATCATAAGTTATTTCACGCCAGAACAACCAGGTGTATTAAGGCTTCACGAATGTCGGACAAGTCAGCCTGTCCTCTAAAGGAGCTCTAGCTTCATCGAACTTGCTGCATTGGCGATAATTTCCGATAATACTAATAAAACTGCCTCTAATTGAGAGTAGAAACGAGAGGCAATTTTCTTTCTTGCTAAGAGAATGTTTCATGTGCTTGTTTTTGATGAGGGACCCCTGAATACGTATTGAGATTTCAAACCGTGTAGCGGTGCGACTCTTTACACTTGTTAGGGCTTTAATAAACGAAGAAGAAACGCTTTGCAGATAGCAGCCTTGGATTCCTGGAGCTCCATTATTAAGTACAGTCCAGCCCACTTATTAGAATGTCGGTTAAAAGCTTAATATAATACATTTTCGATGTACCAAACCGTTGCAACGCATTATTTTCATCCCGGATTGATGATTTTCCCTCTTATTAGAATAGTTTTTCATGGCTAAATAGCTATTCCATTAAGCGGGCTCTACAGTATTTAAAGACTAGTTATTTGTTTACAATCAAGTCAAATAGAGAGGGGAAAAAAAGCCTTTTAGGCGTATATGTACTATCTGATATTCCTTGGTAAAACCTTCCTCGAATTTACGCATGCGTCTTTTCTTCTTGATGTTACTAAACTAGGGGTCTTAAGTAAGATAATAATAAGGGAAAGAATAATAAAAAGCATTTTGAACCGCATCAAAAAACGGTCAATGATGCTAATTTCAAACACATAGTTTAGTTGAATAAGTCAAAAGGATACAGCAAATGCAAATGTTAAATTGATAACTTCGGAAAGTTATCACCCATAACCCATCTACCCTTTTTTAAGTGGAACTGTTAGCGAGTGCTAGGCGCGGTTTTCAAAAAGGGACAATAACATTTTATGCACAAACAATGAAACTGTATATTTTTTAAAACACTGTACACTTCTAACAACTGGGAAAACCACTGAAAGCAAGAGGTCCAGAGCACTTATTTAACAAAGTCATCGAAGTATCAAAGCGTAGAGAAACATAAATGTATATTTTCGAAAACTGACCCAGGAACCATTTAAAACGCTGAGCTGTATTTTGAGAGAAAACATATATAACAAACACATAAAGAGAAACGAAGAAAGATGTTAAGTCCAAAGTTGAGACATAAATTTCCTTGTTATTCTTTTATGTTCGCAAAATATTCTGGAGTATAAGACAATATTTTATAGATTTTCCTAGAAAGTTACTACAAGCTCAAAGAGACAAGAAATGCAAAAAGTTTTATATGTCATGTAAAAAAGAAACAGACATGTAAAACATCTGTTCGCATGCATCTATTTTTGTCACTTGGTCATAATATCTACAACCATACGATTATTAAAAACCAATAGACTTTATTTGTAGACATTTTAAATTCTTAGACTGAACAGTTGTCTAACAAAAATCTCCTTAAGTGTTGTTTTTGGAAACAATGCTTTGAAACGGGAAACGCATGTTTTATTAAAGAATTTTATGCTTTCACTGGTAAAAAAATATTTGTGAATTATTTCTGAATTATCCGTACTTTATTTCTCATCATCCATAATATTAAATTATGTGTTTCTTTTTTTAGTCTAAATAACTTACGTTTATCACAATACATCTATAAATGCATAGAGCCTGTAAAAATCTAATAAAGCTTTAAACATAGATACGTTGACCAGGCTCGTCATTTAGAAGGTTCAGGTAAGACCTGTAAGAGGGGAGCTGACTCATCCGACATATTGGTTCCAAAACGGTGGGCGTGGAACCACTGGTATCTACACTCAAGTCACATTGAAGATATACATTATTAATACTAAAGGCTGAACTAAACATTACATGCTGATGTATTTTAGTGTTTCAGTTGTTTATATGTAACTCTGAATAAAAGATAAAATTCACGTTCGTGGTAAATATAAAAGTAACATATATTTAATACTATTATTATTACTAAAGGTTAAACTATATTGCGTGTTGATGCGTTATAAGTTCATGTAAACTAAGCGGATATTCAATAGTTTTGAAACTTTTTTTTGGTTTGATTTACTCTGAAAGCATATTTTTTATTTTTTTAAAACTATATTAAGTATTATTAAAAATGTAACGAGCCTTGATAACTCAAAGCCTTATAGCTTAAAAATTACCTAACTTCAAAGTCCTCATTGCTTCCCAAACACTTGAGAAAGCTGTTGAAACGTTATAAAACTTGAAGCCATTAGCCATCTTCTTGGGACTTAGAGTTATCGAGACTCGATTGTATTCGATTTTTGATTAAAGTTACTCGATCTTGGAGTAATAAACCCATTTATGTTTTTAAATGAAGTCCTGGACCATTTGGGAGATCCAAGCTCTCTGATTTTCTTAGGTAAAACTTTCCGCGCATTTACGCATGCGTCAGTCTTCTCTGATCTTACCAAAATAAGGGTGATAGGTAACATAACGAAAATGAGAAGAATAATAAGAAGCATTCTGAGCAGCATCAACTCACTCTTTATTTCTTTTTTTTTTCTTTTCGCAAGGAAAATAGAAAACTTATGTTTAAAACATTTTTTTTTTTTCATTTGAGTCTCTTAACTACCAGTTATTTTATTTCTTAAGTTTAATAAATATATGGAAAAGTGTACTGTAATATGTCGTCCGTCTTTATCTCTAAGGCAAATCATGAAGCTGGACTGGCACATTTAAGCGGTGCTGGTGCATCTGTAAGTGAGAGCGTCATCTGTGATCTCAAGACAAAATTGTTTCCCGAAGTGGTGCCCAACCCGCGAATCTAGTCTGTGTGGAATGTTTTGTTTCGTAATGTTGGAATTTGAAAATCACGAGTATTCACAATCTTTTAAAGTGGGAGCTACTGTCCGATATTCTCAAGTAAAGAGTTCCGCTCATTTACGCATGCGTCAGGTCTTCTTAATCTTACAAAAAATAGGGGTTTTAGGTAAGATAATAATAAGGGGAAGAATAATAAAAATCATTTTGAACCGTAGCAAACAACGTGGAACGATGCTAATTTCAAACACATATTTGAGTTGAATATGTCGAAAGAAAATAGCAAAATACAAGTTCTAAATTGAAAATTTCGGAAAGTTCCCACTCACAACCCATCTACCCTTTTTTAAGTGGAATGGTTCGCAAGAGCTAGATGCGATTTCCACGGACGGACAGTAGCGAAAAAGAACCTCAAATGGGGAGAAGAGTTAGTTGGAGGCTTCGATCAGCATCATCTCTACAATTTAAGAAGGATTCCAGAGGAGTTGGGGGAGATGTTTGCACCAATGGTATCTGCCGGCATTTGAATGCAATAATTTTAGACCTATAGACTTAATGTGTACGAATTATACTTAACCACTGAAAGGCAATTTCGTTACATCCTTAACTCACACTTCACTTCACACTCTCCATGATCCCCCATACCTACCACAACTCGTGGTTTAACCGGGATAGGACCCTGAAGAGCGCTCTGTTCTTAATTTTGAACCAGAACCAAAGGAAGAACAATCCCTTGGTCCAGCATCCCCAGAAGTATCGTTTCACTTGGAGGACCACGGCATTTTTAACGTCCGCCAGCCACCATTAATCAAGACAGTAGATCTTTGATCGGCTGGGATCGAACTCGGGTCCCTTCGGTCACGAGTCCGACACCTTACCAATCGGGCTACCACGGCCCCCCTGAAGACACACTGGTTGACCTATCAGACATTTTGGTTCTAAGAGATGTTTGGATAGAGCCTTGTTAGAAGTATTTTAAGATACAATATGATAGCAACTATTTGCTACGTTGTAAAAACTAACCGACGGAAATTTAAATAAAAGGACAAGTTTCAGCAAATCTAACAAAGTTACTGATCTCTTAAATTCATATTTGGGCTGAAATGGTTTGACATCAATCAATGAAGTACACATTCAATGAAGTTAAAAATACGAGACAACGTGTTTAAAAGTACAAATAAAATATTAAAAAAGAGTTTGAAAACTCTAGCAAATAGCTGTTTTGGGGCTATTACAAATGAAGCCCCATCATGAAGGAATGTGACATTCCTTGTTCAATTGACTGTGGTAAGTTGAACGATCCTCTTTTCGCACTGATGATGGGCTTCATTTGTAATAGCCCCGAAATAGCTATTTGCTAGAGTTTTCAAACTCTTTTTTAATATTTTATTTGTACTTTTGAACACGTTGTCTAGTATTTTTAACTTCATTAATTGTACAAAATTTTCGACTGCTTTTCTTGCAAACACATAGTAGTGTTACCCTGTGTACACTTTTGGAACCTAAACGTCGGATCAGTCCCCTTATATTGGAACTTTAGTCGCACCGCGCTAAGAAAAACTGAAATCATATGATTCCGTGTTCAAACCCTAATCCGCAAAGTCAAAGTAGGGCGTACTTATATGTAGTCACTAAATTCAGCTTGTAAAAAAAACTATGTTATTTAGAAGAACATTAATATAATTTAATTCACTGTTTTATACTTTAAAGACTTTGCAACGAAAGGTCTATCCAATTAATTGTACGAAGTAGTTTGTGCTAAAATTGCAACCCAGTCAAATCAATAGTTTTCAAAAAATAATGGGTAAAAATTCATAGGTTTGCACGGTCATGCCCGCGTAATAGAATAGCCAGATTTCCCTGAACGTTCGGATTAGCGGGATATTTTCTTATCCGGGACAGGAACATCATTTAGGGGGGGGGGGTCAATTGCCCTCCCCTGGCTTTGGAAAATTAATGTATTTACATATAAGGGGGAGTGGTTTTTGCTGTTTTATCGCGAAATTACATTGAATATACACACTTGCCCACATATGTATAACTGTATGAATGTTTTCCACTATGGATATAAAATAGGAAAATAATAAATACCATTTCAACGTAAAGCAGTAAAGTAAATAATATTCAATAGAAAGAAGTACAAGGAAACTTACGAATAGCGACAAAGTCTTAGCAAAAATAAACACAAATCAATAAGCAAGGTAACGTGAGTGGAGCAACTGGAAGTTTGTTTTTTTTTCACTGTACTTAAAAAAATTATCATTTGAGATTTTATGTGAAATAAATAGTATTCTGTATTTGGAAAGGAACATTTCTCCTTTTCTTTCGACAGTGAAGCGTTTGTATTACTCAAACGATTCGACTCAATAAGTAAGCTAAATCCATGTTGGATCAGTATCAGCGAATATTTTTAAACAGTGAATAACAATTCGCAGAGGTATAGCTTACACTGTGAGAGATTTGAGAAGAGGATATTCTCTGATTTTCATTAAATGCGTGACAGGAACGGTGAACTAATTGAATTACTGTCTGATCGAAATCCCAGATTTCTAAGTTAATTACGACAACTTAAGGCAATGGCTTGCTCTTGTTTTCTTTTTGTCATGATATTGATTGAGTAAATGCGGATATTTATTGAGCAAAAAGAGTTGAAAAGGTTCACATTGTGTTGTTGCTTTGGAAATCATTTCCAATCAAATGTCATTGCTTTATTGACAAATAGTGCTAACCGTTATTATAGAAGACAAAACTTGATTTGGCTGGAAAAAATAAAACTTTGCTGTCATATTTTGTAATACTTTTAATTACTTGAATATTAGTTCGTAATCTGATTTTAAAACAAAAGTAGGGGAGAACGGGGCTAAAAGTGCCTTTTTTAAAATCAAACTTAAAATTTGTTTGGAGAACTTGGTTCTAGAATTAATATTCCGAGGTTAAAACCCAGTATTATATGTCACTTTGATATACAGACTGTTTTTTGAGTATTGTTTAGTAAGAATTTTTAATAATTAATTTTATAGTAAGTAAAGCCGAAAAAGAACTGCTAGCTTGGACTTGGTTCAAGTTAATCAGCTGGTGGGGCAAATTGAAGGGCTTTGAGAACGAAGGAGCTATGTTACACATTAAAAAATGAACACTCTAGACCAGTGGTGGCCAACCCGCGGCACGCGTGCCACACTGTGGCACGGCAAAGCAGTAACAGTGGCACGCGAAGGCTTTTTGAAATAAATTCTAAAATTGAGGAAAAAATGTCGATCTCAAAAATATTGATGAAAACTAAAACCTTTACACTGATAAATACAATGATATTATGACGATTGAGTGTCAGGAGGCTGGCTTACAAATTGTCTGAACTACAATATTGCAAAGCACTGGCGTTAGCTTTGGACATCCAACGAAAGCTGCGACACTACAATTCTTTGTAAAGCATATTTGTGCTAAACACAAATGAAACTTTCAATGCTGCAGAATGGATTCTTGATCTGCAATAGTTTCAGCTACGGGTGATGAAATTAAAAAAACGAAAAAAAAAAACTCAGCAACTAAAATTAGGAAACCAGATTGGATGAAATTCGGTATGATTGCAGAAATGAAGACCCTTAAATTATTTTTGTTACATTGCTTGAAAGTAATTTGGGGAAAAAACTTCATAAGTGTCACCGACTTATCTATCACAAACTCCTTGCCGAAAGTATCCTTGCCAAGGAAGACTTTTTCTCTGTTGGTGACCCTGTAGAGTTCACTGTATTAACAAACTACGAATTAGAGCTCGGAATGTTTTGTGAACTTTCCCCAGAAGAAAGAGGAGAATATAGCAAGTTACTCATTCATTGAAATGTGTGATAGCTATCTAAGGGAAAAATAGTCATAAAATTTTAGAATTTTAGGGAGTGTGTTTTTTAAAATATCTGGAAGGAAAGCAATGAGGACTTGCTACTTATTAATGAAGAATAGCAATTGAATTTAGCTATTTTATATCCGGCGTTTAAGTAATTTAAATTTTAGATTGTACAGAAAAAAGTTTCCTAAACCAGTGTAGGCCATTTACATTCTTTTATGATGAAACTTCAGTTTCTTACTCTCTACTTTGGAGAAAAAAGAATAAAACATAAAAAATCAATACTGAAAGTAGCAACTCAAATTTAATGATTTTCCAATGATATATGGAGAAAATTTTACACCTATTTTTATTCATTCAGTGTTAGGTTTGATGATTTTCAGGATGATAAAAAAAAAATGCTGATCTTTTCAATTCTTTGTCTATTTCTCTGCAAGACACTACTTGCTTTCCTCCTGAAATCCAAATCGGAACTACTAACTTTTTTCATTGGTAATCAAATATAAGAGTTTTCTTCAACAGAAAGTCATACAAGTTATATTGAAATTTGGAAATTTGTACCAACAACATTTTTTTCACATTTACACACTTTAGCAGTCTCATGCTGTTGTAGATTTGGTTCAATATACGTTTCTAAACAAATATTTTTTGTTATGAATGCATAAAAATCTACATACCGTTGAATATTAATTGATAGCACTCAAGAACTAATCCTAAAATAAAAGACTTGGTAAAAAAGATACAGACTCATAAACCACATTAAGTGCAGACTGTTTGAGTTTTAGAATTAGAATGTTTGATGTTATTTGTTTCTATTTTAAGTATAACCCAGCTGACAAGAACCTATAAGAGTGTTTATTAACAATAACTCTTAAGTTCGGACTTGTTTTATCTTTATTATTATTTTAATTTCAATTACTCAGATTTGCGAGAAAAAATGTTTGATTTGAGTAAGAATTACATAGTCAGCCAACATAAAATCTATTTTTATTTTTTTTAAATTTTTCAGTTGTAGGAAAACTCAATGTGGCACGCTGAGCTTTTTCTCTCCAGATAGTGGCACTCTCCCTAAAAAGGTTGGCCACCCCTGCTCTAGACAATGGTAAGCAATGGATGCAGGTAAGCAAATAAAACACCAAAAAGTAGATGTCATTAGACCAATTTTCACACGCACACTAATGACAAAACCATAAAACAAAAAAGTAAAACTGCAACAATAAAACTTTGAACTTTAATTAATCGCAATTTCTGTTTTGTCACATAACCCCTTCATCTCCCCCAAACCGTCAATTCTCCTGATATTAACAAGCCGAAGAACAACGATGCTGATTTCGAACTAAACGATGTTGCGAGATGAATAACTCATTAAAAACATAATTTGTGAAGAAAACGAAATGGTTGATATAAGAGGGAATATTTATTTAAGGACTACAACAATATTGTTCAAATAATTAGTTTCTTTTCTCATATTACTACAACTTTTTTCTTCTTTGTGTTTTTGCTTTTCAACATCAATAGTTTGTACTTAAAGAATCAGTAGCTTGTCCTTAAGCACAAATTCATATCATAATTAATAGCTAATAAATAGCAAATTAAAATACATTAATATGGCAAAATACAGTTAGTACAGTACAGCATAATGTAATTACATACAATAATTAACAGCTTCAGCAGTTAATAAGCTAAGATAATAGGTCATCAGTTATAACAGGGAGTCATCTACAATCCTCTGAAAATATTTTTTTACAGTCGACCCCCACTTAATGGAATATCGGTTAATGGAATACATTTTTAATGTACCGAACCGCAGTAAATCTTTCTGCGTTAAATTTCCCGGTTAAAGTAATACATTTTTTGAAGCAATCCCGGTTAAAAGAAAAATTTTTAGCCAGGCTGTTGTCGATTTTTTCCCACTTTCAATAGATTTCATTCACATTTCTCCTCCTGTAAAGAACAATAATGAATGTGAAGCATGTGTACGGCTTCCAAAAATTTTTTTTGTCATTTCGTTGGGCAGAAAATGTTGTTTCCTAGAATTTGAGTTTCGTTAGTGTTCGATACTTTTTGTTGCCCCTACTGTGTATTGTTCCTTCTGATACATTTCCCTATTCAAGAAATGAACAATAAGTCACAAATAATCTGCACCTCTAGGGACCCAGAGGGGTGTTAAGAGATAAATGTAAAAATCAACCGGTAGAAAAGTTTGCGGAAGTCGACCAGGTTGTGACAAAGCTTTTCCTAGAAGCGCAATGGAGGTCTCTTGCTGTTCTGAAATCATTTTCCAATTTCACTTCGGTTGTGCTTCGTGCTTGTCTCTTTTTATGTCGTCTGAACAAAAAGGTCTTTCTTTCTAAGAAAAAGTGAATTTTGTAGAAAATGCAAATGCTAACAAATGTACGAAGTTGTAGCTTGCAATAAATTTGAGATATCGATCTCCGCGTGGTGAAGTTAATACAGCGTGGTGAAGTTAATATTATAAGGCGTTTCTTGGAAACGAAGCCCAGCCCAATGCTGACTTTCACTTGTTTTACAAACTAGAAAATCAAATTACTGACTTGATGCATTCACAGAGTTCTAAAATATCCGACTTTTTTAGCAACAAATAAGTGAGTAACATTAGAAGTAATTTTTCAAAAATTTCCGCAAATATGCATATTTTACAATAAAATAAGGTAATTTTTAATCCAATTTCTAAATTCTGATATATTTAAAGATATATTTCTGATATATATTCTGATACTAGCCGGGTACCCGGCCCTGCCCGGGTTTCTGTGGGTGTAGGGTGGTTTAGTGAAACTCATTCATAAATTTCCCAGCACTAAAGTGCATATCTATAAACATAATGGCTACTTTTGTAAACAATGGCTATGTTATGGATAAACTATAAAAAAAATAATGCAAGCTAAAAAAAAATAGCAAGCTACAAATAATGTTTGAGTAAATAGGAAATGTTATAAGCTTGGTATATTAAAATAAATATATATTTACAGTATCAATCGCACTGAAATTAACCATTTCCAAAAATTGCTCGTTAAATAAGTCCCATTATTAGTTTCTATCCTCGTGACAACATTGGTGAGGTGAAAACATCTTATGCACCTAATTTAGAAATTTTTTTGACTATAAACGCTTTCTATTCTCTAACTATTGCCAAAATTAATTTTTTTTTATTTCACCCGTTAGCGATTGTTGACTCAGATAAATATAAAAATCCTTAGAAGGCAATAAATTCCATACTTACTCCAGAGAAGCCTTGGTTCAAAATTTTCAATATGATTACAATCAATATTGTTGCTGCATGGCACCAAATTTTTGCAACAATGGGTTGAAAATTTAATCATTTAATGGGGAAATGACATAAAATTAACTGTTTTCCATAATAACTTTTTAAACTAAGCTTTTTAGAAATAAATTATAGCTTATCCTGCTCCCTGTTACTATAGAGTCATTCCACGTCAACTGGACCAATTTTTCAAATCGTCCCCACTCGACCATCTCGGATTTGGATTTGATTTTACAGAGGAGTAGACATGCCTATGAAACTAACCTGTGCAAATTTTTAGCTTTCAAGATCCAAATCTGGAGGAGCTAGGATCCCGCAAAAAATGTGGCCCAAAATGGCGGATGAACTTCGTGAAACAAGTTGCAATGTTTAGGTCAAGGTTGCAGAAAATTTTATCGCAGTGGAAGCCTAATTTTTTTTGGAGCTTAAAGTACTTTTGGTTGTCAACACTCTCCAGTATATTCTTTGAGATTGCGCTAATTAGATTTTGTGTAGCATGTGCCTAAACTTGCGAAAAAACGCGGTGGGCAATTTTTTTCCTTGATTTCAGGGTGTCATAAATTTTTAACCAAAAAACTTCAAAGGTTTATACTTCGTAGTTTTATTGTCCAAATACTTGTTTTTAATGTTTTACAGCTACAGAGCTTAAATATTGTATTTGTAAAAGATATTGGCACCCCAAGTGTCGATGAAAACGCTTCTTTTGAAAAATCGCCTGTTTTTAACTCCCTATATCTCAGGTTTGTCACCTAAGACCATTTTTTCTTTGGCACCACTAGAAAGAATAGATTTTTTCCTATCGAAATGAGTTTTTTTTTCGATGGTGTTCTTTCGAATAAGGATGAAAAAATTAGCTTGAAATACTATCTGTTATGAAGAATTGGCATAATTAGGTTAAGACTGCAGAAAATTTTATCACACTGGGGAACTAATATTTTTGGTATTTATAGTACTTTTAGTTGTCAATACTCTCCAGTATTTTTTGTGAGATTGAGCTTATTAAACTTTGTGTAGCACGCATGTCAACTTACGAAAAAACGCGGTGGGCAATCTTTTTCCTGGATTCATAAATTTTTAACCAAACAAATTCAAAGGTTCATATTTCGTAGTTCTATTGTCCAAATACTTGTTTTTAATGTTTTACAGCTGCAGAGCTTAAATATTGTATTTGTAAAAGATATTGGCACCCTAAGTGTCTATCAAAATCATTTTAATGGAAAATCGGCTGTTTTCAACTCACTGTATCTCAAGTTTGTCACCTTCAACCGTTTTTTCGTTGGCACCATTAGAAAGAACAGATTTTTACCTATCGAAATGAGTTTTTTTTCGATGGTGTTCTTTCGAATAAGGAGGGAAAAAAAAGCTGGAAGTTTTGTCAGTTGTGAAGAATTGGCATAAATAGGCTAAGACTGCAGAATATTTTATTATAATAGAAGTTCGAATTTTTAACAACTTAAAGTACATTTAGTTGTTAATAGATTCTAATAATTATGTGATTTCCAGCTCATTAGCTTTTGTGTAGCATACATGAAAATTATTGGCAATTCCTGTTTGAAAAATAGCTTGATTTCAATGAACTGTAACTCAGGTTTGTCACCTTCCATCATCTTTTCGTTAGTACTACTATAAATAACAGATTTTTTCTTATCAGAGTATTTATATAAACAACTAAATGTACTTTAAGTTGTTAAAAATTCGAACTTTTGGTATAATAAAATTTTCTGCAGTCTTAGCCTAATTATGCCAATTCTTCATAACTGACAATACTTCGAGCTATTTTTTTCTTCCTTATTCGAAAGAACACCATCGAAAAAAAAACTCATTTCAATAGGAAAAAATCTGTTCTTTCTAATGGTGCCAACAAAAAAACAGTGGAAGGTGACAAACTTGAGATACAGTGAGTTGAAAACAGGCGATTTTTCATTAAAATGATTTTGATAGACACTTTTGACAACAATATCTCTTACAAAATCAATATTTAAGCTCCGCAGCTGTAAAATATTAAAACCAAGTATTTGGACAATAGAACTACGAAACATGAACCTTTGAATTTGTTTGGTTAAAAATTTATGAATCCAGGAAAAAGATTGCCTAACGCGTGTTTTTGCAACTTAACATGCGTGGTACACAAAATTTAATTAGCTCAATCTCACAAAAAATACTGGAGAGTATTGACCACTAAAAGTACTTTAAACTCCAAAAATATTAGGCCCCCAGTGTGATAAAATTTTCTGCAGTCTTAACCTAATTATGCCAATTCTTCATAACAGACAGTATTTCAAGCTAATTTTTTCATCCTTATTCGAAAGAACACCATCGAAAAAAAAACTCATTTCGATAGGAAAAAATCTGTTCTTTCTAATGGTGCCAAAGAAAAACTGGTCTTAGGTGACAAACCTGAGATATAGTGAGTTGAAAACAGGCGATTTTTCAAAAGAAGCGTTTTCATCGACACTTAGGGTGCCAATATCTTTTACAAATACAATATTTAAGCTCTGTAGCTGTAAAACATTAAAAACAAGTATTTGGACAATAAAACTACGAAGTATAAACCTTTGAAGTTTTTTGGTTAAAAATTTATGACAACCTGAAATCCAGGAAAAAAAATTGCCCACCGCGTTTTTTCGCAAGTTTAGGCACGTGCTACACAAAATCTAATAAGCGCAATCTCAAAGAATATACTGGCGAGTGTTGACAACCAAAAGTACTTTAAGCTCCAAAAAAAATTAGGCTTCCACTGTGATAAAATTTTCTGCAACCTTGACCTAAACATTGCAACTTGTTTCATGAAGTTCATCCGCCATTTTGGGCCACATTTTTTGCGGGATCCTAGCTCCTCCAGATTTGGATCTTGGAAGCTAAAAATTTGCACAGGTTAGTTTCATAGGCATGTCTATACCTCTGTAAAATTTGATCCAAATCGGAGATGGTCGGGTGGGGACCACTAGTCCACTTGACATGGAATGACTCTATAGCTATCTACGGTGAAAAAATGGTTAAAATCGGTTCAGTAGTTTGGAAGATTATCCCGGACATACGTTTTCAAAAGTAGTCTTTTATGTATATAGATATATTTCTGATATATTTAATTGTTATTAATATGTTTAAAGTTAATCATTAGATATTTGTTGATAAATATACCTGTGGTTAAAGTAAATTTTAATTCTTTCTTGATTTAATGCAATTTGAAACGTCGTGGGGGTGGGATCCCGGATAATGGAATATCCCGCTTATTAGAATAATTTCACGTGGCAAATTGGCCATTCCAATAAGCGGGCTCGACTGTATATCAAAGCATAAAATATATTTCGACATCTAACATAGTTTGCTCTTCGAAAATTTCGCATTTAATATCTATTCATCGAAGATTGACTGAATATTTCTGGATTTATTGTTGCTGAAAGCGTACCTTCTCACTTTTAATTTTTCACAGTAACATATCTACAAATAAAATATTTATTTATATATGCATTTAGTTATCGCATTACTGGTACAGATCAATAGGGGCAAAACAGTCCTTCGGGATGGTTGCTAATTTTGCTGTTTCGCGTAACAACTTACAACCGAAAAATGGGAACAACCAGCAGCGGAAGCACATTTCTTTAAAAAATCAAAATACAGGTTAGGTAACGAAACGTAAATGGTTTTAGCGTAAGATATTGGAGCGCACAATCTATCTTTACACAAAAATATCGACAAGCTTAAACACTACTAAATTTCGGGCAAAAGACAAAAAAACACAAAAAAAAAAACTTTCTTCAATCAGTGATATACGTGCTCGGCTTTTGATATACCGGAAGCCACTGGGATAGCTAAAATGGCTGCCATTTGTGCGCTGTAACATTCAATTTCACGATATATTGACAAAATACATTTATGCATTTGCTTAGTTGAGCTATTTCAAAAAAACCAACTTACCCGCGGAACTATTAACCCCGCTCTTTCCTAATTCAAATATGATGTCTAAAATATAAAGTTTAATTTATACGAATTTTTGAGGTGAAACCGAAGCTGCATGTGCATATATATATGAATACAAAGCTAAACATGAGCACTTAAACAAAAAACTTTTTTTTTTCAAAGCGAAATGTTTATTCAAGTTTTGATTTGGTTTAACAGTAATTTATCAATTTTAAAGTCCAAGTACAATACAGACAACAATAGATAACAAACTATTTTGTTAGGGTAAAAGGACAAATATTATGCTTTAAAGCTTAAGCTTATTTTCATGAAGAATTACATCAGGCGTACTTACTGTTATTGTTTTTGTGTGGCCTTTGACAATAAAAAAACGCAGTTTCTATTTGGTGTTCAGTTAGTTTTCAATTTATGAGTCTCACCGCCCATGACCACTGAATATTTAAAAAAATATGATAGTGTTTTTAAACGTTTTGGGGAGTTTTTTTTTTTTTTTTTGAAAAAAAACCCCTCACAATTTGTTTTATTTTAAGAAAAAATGCTTTAAATATGAGTAACAAATCTATTGTGGTACCAGAATGCAGTATACTGTTAGCAATTTTTAGTTTTTAATGGACCTTTTGTGTTGGTTCATTATAAAATGTGAAAAATTAAAAGGCTAAAAATTTTATAAAACTTATTTCGTACTAACACTTCTTTATTGAATATATTGGAATGCCTTGATTTCAGTATCATTAACATCTTGACAGATGATGAAAGTTTGATACAGATGTAAATTGAAAGATTGGGATAATCCAACATTTAGTATCAAACATAATGCAATTATCAGCAGACATGTGTTTTAGGGCTACAAGGAACCCCTTTTCTAGTGCCAAAAAGTGTGAGCTGTAAGATAAAAAGTCATCCGAAAGATCGCACTTTTTTCATTCGAAAAAGGGTTCCTTGTTACCCCCGAAACACCTGTCTGCATTATTTGTGCCACTAAACGTTGGATTACTCCAATTTATTTTTAGCACAAAGGCGTTTATTTAATACTTCAGATGTGCTGAAAAGGATAGAGAAAAAAAGTGCTAAATCAGACATTTGTAATGAAATTAAAAGTTTTCTACGTTATTTTTTAGGATTAAAAACTTAGAAAGGACAAACAAGATTCGTTTCCACGTGAATGAAAGTGTGTTTTTTCCAACGAAAACGATTAGATCTGATTTAAGATTAAAGGAAATAGTTTTGCTTTAAAGTCAATTTTTTTTCCTTTTCTTAAATTTCATCCCGTAAGAACATCCGAATCCAGGAAAACCTAAAACCTAAAAATGTCCAACTCATGTTTTTTAAAGAGTCACTGAAAAAGGAGAACGTCGATGCGCTTACTGATCAAAGACGATTTGCAGCTGGATAAGGGAAACCATTGTAGACTCAGTACAAAGCTCTTACAGAACATTTTGAAAGTATATTTTTACTTAAAAACGGAAGAAGTTAAAGTAAGAGCAAACTGTTTATGGGTTGCTCTAAATATAATAGTACAAATCTTGCATTTTCAATTTTGTTTGTCAATTGTAATAATTTTCACATATGGACTACAACTTTTACTGACTCCCCTATTGATTGTGCTCAATAAAATTAAATAAAACACTTTACTGTACTCTCTAAAAATGGATGTTAGTAAATCCTAATTAACATGTTATATTTAACTTATGAACATTAATTTAAAATCTAGTAATGTATTTTTTGTTAAATAATAATAATAATAAGAGCAACATCAGTAATTCCCTCTCTCTCGCAAAATGTTTTAGCTTTCTCAGGTGATCAAAAAAAAGGTTATAAAAACGAGTCATTTTTTAAGGTTAGCCGGCGCTTATAAGGATAAAAAGATTAAATAGTATATACATGAAAAACGCTCTCTCCCATTTTATTGAGATCTTCCCCCTAAACAAAAAAGCGGGAAATTATTTGCAGACCGCCCCTAAATTAGTTTTAAAAATACCTTATTTTGCAATTTTTTTCCATAAATTGCTATTTTTTCCTTCTTTTGCTATTTTTCCCCTCTTTTGCTATTTTTTCCACCAAACAGTTCAAGACAAATTGTTCTAATTATGGTAGCAATAGTATCCTAATGTTACCTGTGAAAAGCTTTTTGTCAGTAAAGAAAATGTTTGTAAACTCAGATAATAGAAGTGAAATCAATAAAATACATTCATTAATAAAATGAAATTGCTTCAAAGATATGAAATGTATCCATTAGCGTTTTTTTCTAAGATAAAAGTATGAGTGCAATTAGACTAATGAATTAAAACCAGTATTGATAACTGATATTTCTAAAAGCAAAGTTTCCTACACGCTTATTAAAAGCTTCCACACAATCTGGACTATGTTTAAAAATTTAAACGTGGCAATTTATCTTGAAAACAAATCTTCGTTTCAAGTGAAAAAAAAAAAAAAAAACACAGTTCTTCAATTTCCTTTTTAGTTTTTAGCATTTGAAGCAAGCTTATTAAGTGCAAAATAAATATGATACGCATGCAAAAGTAACTGAGTTATTTTTCCATTAATTGCTTGTAATTGCCTAATTATGATGCTGAAAGCTTTACGCAGTGAAATAAAATATTTAAAAAATATCTGCAGATATTCCCTTATCGAAATGAAAGTACTTCTCTAACTGGGAAAATTTGTTTTTCTCGGATTTGCTTCAGACCGTAGATGAACATCTTATACTTATAAATAAATAACATTACAAAGCAATCAATAGTTGAGGTTTGTTGAAAAACACAGTTTTTAACTTAAAACAATTTTCTCTTTGAGGGGGCTATTTTTAAAGCGTATGTTATGATGAGCATATTTTTGCACCGAAAGTGCTTCAGAGTTTATAGTAAACTAAGTTTTAAAGTTTCTTAACAAGAGCTAATGTATTGATTTTAAGATAATCGGCGTACATTCTGAAGTTACAAGTAAACGAAAGGGATTACTTTTGTTTCAAATTGTTATACTTATGTGCTATACTTAATTGTTTCAAAAGATATCATTTGCGGTTTCTTTCAAAAAATGTTACTTGTGCTTAGTTAAACATTTTGTCTCAAAAAAAAGCTGTTATTATACTCAGTTGCTTTTAAATAGGCGTATCAAGTGTAGAAATTTTGCGTCGTCTCCATGGAAACCGTACGAAAGAAAACAATTGTACTCCTTTTTATGCACTACTGTTGAGGTATTTCATTTATTTTATGCTTATCAAATTAGGCCCACGCTTTTATTTATATCCTCATATCTCAGTTATCTCCCAACGTTTTTTAACAAATCTAGCCATACATTAATAAAGCAAAAAAATTCAACGAAAAATCTGCTTTATTAACGTTAATTTTTCAATAGAATAATAGTTTACGCATAAAGCAATTTTAACCGTTTGCATTTAACCCATTTATGCCCAAGTTTTTTTTAACAATTTTTTCAATTTTTATCTGCCCAAAACTCTTACTTGGAATGGTTTACATACAATGGTTTAGGCTTAAAATAGTTCACCGTAACCATATTTATTAAGTTATTTAACGTCCTGTTTATGCGATATTTTGCAGATATGTGAGCAAAATACGACTTTACTTGACTTTCCTTTTGCAAAGTAACATTACAGAAGGCATCTCTGATCAATTTTAAGCAAATCATTTTAAAATAGTTTTGTTTTATGAAAAATAAGTTCGCGAAAAAAAAAAAAACATATTTCTGTGGCTACCCATGCTGGATCGTTGCTTGACTGACTTGTCTCAAAATAGCGGTCAATAAATAAAGTCTGATGTCAACTAGAGGTTCTATCTGGTTTTCTCAAGAGGAAGGACTATTTTACTTGTGATAAACAGCTTTAGTAAAATGATCTACCCATTACAGGTTTTTGTATGCAATAATAAACAAGCGTCCCGTTTTTAGGCTACAGGGAATAAATGGGTTAACCCTTGCTGCAAAAGCTAAATAGGGGAAAAAGTCCATATCGTCGTAACTATGACAACCATCAGGAGAAAAGTGCGGAGAGTGGGAAATTAATTTTACTTTGAGCCGCCAGCTGTCGTTATATAGGGTATAAGTACGTTAGATCCTTGTTCATAAAATGAGGGATTAACAACAATTCTCCAGGCAAATAGCAGACAAAATCTCCCATTTCCCTACCTTAAGAAAAAACTCTTTAACTAAATAGAAAATTTAAAAAAAAAAAAAAATGAATATGTATGTGCGTGTGAGCATGTACAGACCTAGGGGGAAAAAACGAAACACTGAATTATTTGGCTACTATGCTTGCTAAGAACAAAAAAAAAAAAGTGTCTTCTGACATGGACTAAAGTCTTCTACAAAACTATGTCAATAAAATTTTTACAAGTGTCCATATACAAAGTGAAATGAACACAAAGTCTGAGTTTTTAAATGGGAATTCCTACAGTTGGTAACATAATTAGGTGCCGATGGTCAAAAATAAGCTGGGTTCCAAGCGGCATTGCTTTAAGACTAGTAGAACAAAACTTATAAACGAACAAAGATTTAGGGACAATCACCACTTTTAAAATACTCCTTTAAAGGTCAAAGTTTACAAAAAGTAGACAAATCATATTTATTTGAACAAATTAAATAAAGCTACTAGCTAAAATACATTTGCTTTTTGTAAGTAATATAAAATTCTCGGGTTTTGTTAAAGTTATAATATTTTTTAACTTGGGAGGAAAAATCCTACTGTTAGCGTTCAAGGGAAAAAAATGCTGCATTCTAACTTTTTGATTAAATAAAAATAGGTGCATCTTTTTTTTACCTACGCACTAACTCAGGCAGCATATACCTTCTGGAGAGAGGTTACGTTTCAAAAGTCTTTATATTTATATAAACTGCTGTATTAGCATTGGCAATAATATTTTAACCGTGGCATATAACTTAAAAAACGTCGAATTTTTACAGATTATTCTAAATAAGCTTCCGAGATACTACATTTTCCTGTGAAAATCAGTTATCTGCGTAAAAAAGTATCTGAATTGCTGCATGTTGCATGAAAGCAAACTTCTCACAATTGAAAAAAAAAAATGGATTGTCTACCAGTTTTAAAATATACTCAGAAGTTTTATTTACCGTTTCGTTTTCAACATACAGGGTGACAAGAAATAACTCGGACACACATCGCACATTATAACTTTGTTGCTAATGAAAATTATGCGACCAAACTTCAAAATAAGTATGAATACATTATTTTGTCTAATATATTTAAACGTTTTCAAATTGACTACCGTTAGAAATAATACAGAGCTTTAGACGTGTCACAAAATTTTCGGCTCCGGGCAGCAACTCACTCATTGATATTTAACCCCTTTCTTTCCGTAAGAATGTTTGTAGGGATGCCAAAGTTTTATGAGGTTTAGTACACACCCTTGTCTCCAAGATAGACCAAACAGAATAATACATTGGGATTAAATCTGGGGAATACGGGGGGCCATTCTTCAGCTCCAATGAAGTTCGGAAAAGGTGTCTTGCATCAATCTTGAGTGTCTTTTGAGAAAAATACTGTTGGAAGGTCCATCTTTGGTTTTCAGAGAACTTTTGCGAACAAGAAAAGACAACATCTTCCAAAATGAGTTTGCGGTATGTTTGCTGATTATTTTTTATCCCTTAATCAACAAAAACAAGTGGTGTTTCCCCACTAGCACATATCCCACCCCAAACCATTGCAGATAGGGGTAGTTGACGCCGCCAAGAATTCAAAAAGTTTCAGGTGCTTCTGCTGACCAAACTGTATCATTATGGCTATTTTGAGTTTGTTCAATTGAGAACAGTTTCTCATTTGTGAAGACCAATGTTTTCCATCGATCATCTGCGGCCAGTCTTAACAGTTCTTTCCTCTTTCAAGTCTTGTGCGTTTGTTCTTTGCTGCTAGCTTTTAAGTCTCTTTCATTTTGTAAGGGAGAAGACCAAGCTCAACTATTACCATCAAACGAGTGGTTTCTATACTGATTTTCACCCCTCTAGCAACCTTTCTCATTGAAATCCTACGATTTCGTCAAACTCGCTTTTTGACCACTTTCTGGTCGCTAGATGTGTTAACTGTGCATTTTCTTCTTCTTCCTGACTTGTCGCCATCATATTTGAGTTGTTTAACCTTTTAATTGTGCAGGAAACCGTGTAGTTAGCCACTTTCAATCGCTGAACAATTTCACGTTTTTTCGTTTCTTGCTTATGTAATTCAAGTATGGCAGATAGTTTGCGAACCATAATGGTTATCCCAACTAACTCACTTACACCTATTTAGTAGCTTTCTAGGATCGATTCCCTATCACAATATCGTTAAAAATTCAGTGGTATTTACAAATATTTGGTTTGAAACTTCGTCCAAGTTATTTCTTGTCACCCTGTATAATTAGCGTTATAAGCAAAATACTTTATAAAAACTTTGAGAATTCTCTGCAATTGGTGGATACGCATATTCCATTTTCTTTAAATAGGACCTCACTGGTGTTTCAGTTTGAACAGTTCTATATGGTCCCTAATTTGCCCGAAAAATTAATCTTTTAGCATATCTTAAAAACTACTGGATATTTTGAGCTCCCATTTTGGATACTCCTTTAAAAATACTTCTAGATTGTTTCTCCATCAAAATATTATATGGTTCCAAATCATTTTTTCAAATATTATTTTCATAATTCATAAAAAATTCAAAATTTCATTTGAGAAGTAAAGGAAATTTTTTTTTATTGGGTTGGTTCATACTTTGATATGAAAAAACAATCTTTGCCCTACCCAACGTGGTTTAGGTGCTATATGCATAAGTATCAAAAATATTTTTAATAATAGGTAGTGGTTTTTTCTCAAAGCAATTGTGAAGCAACGGCTGAAGAAAATTTAAAACGATTTGGTATACAAAGTTAAATGATGTTGCTGATCACAAATATGCGACAAAAAAGGGGGGGGGGGTGTTCATAGAAAAGTTTAAAGTTGATGCCGATTTTTATATGAAGACGACCATTTAACAAAACTTTACCAATAGAAATTTGTAGAACACATTATTCCTGAAAAAAGAGCAGATTACACGGGTCTCTAGTATTAATAGTCTTCGAATACGAGCGAGTGTTTCGTTTTTATTTCTATAACTACATATCTGTGCAGATGTGTTGGTGTGCAGAGACGTGTGTGTGTGTGTGTTTGTAAAAACGTTTGCCTTTAGGTTTTTGTAGAAGTTCGCGTGCTTGTGTGTGTGGTGGGGTGTGTGTAGGTGTGTATGTGTTAACGTCATGTGTATAGAGCTTGAACGCCACCGGCCTGGAGTAGCGGAGGCCTAGAGCTAGGTTTTGTTTTTTGCGTAGTTGAAAATCTTGTCATAGAAAAAAACTGCAACTGGTTTCGGTTGTATTGGTGCTAATTTAAGAACTGCAGAGAAAAATAATTGATGACTATAAAAATATCCAGCTCGTTTTTATAAAAAGTAAATTTAGTGAGGTTTTCTCCAGAAAACGTCTCTTTGTACAGGTGTATCGAAGTTAGTACACACTAAATTTATATTTATGTATTGATCACTTGAATGATGTACAGTGACACGCAGAAAATTACACAACTTCGGTATCCGATGGTTAGTCCAAAGTTGATTTTAATGGGTGTGAACAAATTTCTAACTTGAGAAAAACTCACAGAAACCTCTACAAGGCAAGATCTACTGTTGGTTTCCACCTTGTGACTTTCCACAATGATCTCTCCATTTTACTATGGGTTCTTCAAAGGGAAAAAATGAAAAAGGGAATAAAGGAAAACTCCTTCACTGAAATTAATTTCTAAAACTTGCATGGTAAGCACTAAAAAATATGCTATACATAATACGTTTTAGCAGTGAAATTAGGGAGCCTCAGTAGGTTGACACTAGAGTAACTCGACACGTTTTCGTGTTCCTTTGGAGCGTCGAGTTATCGAGGTTCCACTGTATTTTTATATTTGTAGAACTTAAACCCTATTTTAACACGATTGCTAAGTCTTAGCTGAGTGATTTCCATTTAGGCGGAACGTGACCCTCGTAAAACGAAGGTATACTTTATTTTGCTCCAAATTTAAAAGATTATGAATACTCGTGACTTTCAATTTCTAGCATTACGAAATAAAACGGATCGCACAGGCTCGGTTCGCAGGTTGGGCATCACTGAAGGAGACATTATGATTCCCAGTAGAAGCGGAAACTATAAACCTAATCCGTTTTATCTAAATATCAAATATTACGCTCTCTAATTAACTAAATAATAAATAAAAGTACCGCTCAATTAAATAAGCAAACATTTCGTTTTTGCATGTTGAGATATGAGTAAAGTAATAAAAATGAAAATAAAAAACTTAAGACAGAAACGGAAAAAATAATTTTCTTTAGTACATAAGTAGAAGCTATACAATGTACTGAAGTGCAGAAAATGGCAAAAAAATCACATGCGCATTGAAGTAGTTTTGGAAACAAAAAAAAAATTAACAACATTTATTAAACGAAAGAACTACTTCCTTTAAAATTTGCAAAACCAAAAATATTTAGGTATCGCAAAACGCTTTTAGCCTCTGGACTAAAGTTGAGAGTTCTGAGACAAATATGGGGCGTTGTTACAAAATAGTTGTGAATCAGGAGCTCAATTCGCACTTAAAGTTCGACGAAGTTTTTGACTTTGTCTCTCACACTATTTAATCCTTATATTCTTACATCTGCTATTTGCTGAAAAATGATGGCTCAAAAGAAGTGAACAGGGGTACCCACCGGGGGGTGGGGTTATGGCTCAAATTGCACCATTAGAATTGGGGGGGGGGGGATTTTTTTGAACTATTTTATTTATGTACTTGAATTATTCATTATTTTTTTTAATTTGAATTATATCTTTTATTTCTTTATTATTATTTTTTTATTTATTTATTTTGTTTTATTATTTTTTTTTATTCGTGTGTGTGTGTGTGTGTTTGGAATATCTGGAAGTGAAAAAAGCGTTTCTATTCTGCGCATTATTCGAACTTTTAAAAAATTAATAATACATAAAAAATAGTTATAATTAAAAAATATTAAATAAATAATGAAAAAAAAAAATAAATAAAATAAAAGAGGCGCAAAAATAAAAAGCACAAATATATTGTGAAATTTTTTGGGGGTGAATTAAAAAAGTGTCAATGAGCTGGGGTAGGGGCACCCCTGGAAGTGAGAGTAGTAGCATAGTAATATATTCACTGGTAAAATAATGACTAATCAGTGACGAAGCTACTGATTTTAACAGATCGGCCTATTTCAGATATATATATTCAGATTTTATTAACAGTGTGCATCACATCCCCAAAATACTTCCTTGCTTCAAATTTCTGAATTTGTATCTCGTAAAAAGTTTGAACGTGTTTCTATGATTCTTTTTTATGTGATTCTAGGTTAATTCACGCAGCAAACTATCTCGTGTTTTAAACTCTTAAATATGGCGTAATAATTAGCTTGCCGTTAAGTTACAAGTTAATAACGTGGAAAATGAAAGAAATTTACAGACCAAGAAGGGTAGTTGTCATAACCGATAACGGATCACGTATATTATTTCCATCGCGAGATTCTCGCATTGCTCTGAAATATGAATTAGTTGAAAAGTCGGATTTGATTAAACTAGCACAGCAATAAATGCCATACATTAACAAGGATTAGTTTTTAGTGTCAATCGTTTCAAATAGTAGACGTTTTAATAGTTCCTTTCTTTTTTTTTTACATAGTTTATTTTATGGAGCATTTACGTGTGAAAATGTGGTGAAATATCGTAATGGGAATATCACAGTATTTCTGAAGTACATTTACACTACAAAGAATAAAATAAAAAAAAAATGAACCGAACTCAGAACTTTTATTGTGGGTTGCGTATTAAGCTACCGGTTTTTAAACGCGATAAAAGCACTTGTTATTCGTAGACATTCCCTTCTCGCGTGTACGATCCCATACTTGTGACAATCGATCGTGAAAGTGAACTAACTCGCTCTCGTAACTATGAGTTAGTTAATGTTAGATTGTAGGTAAGTAACAGTGAAGATGGGAATTAAAGTTTAGCTAAATGGGAAAAGATGCATATCATACAGAGCAGATGCTGCAACTTGTTCCAATTCATATTTATAGCCGACTTCAACAGAGGAGGAGGATTATAGTTTGACCGAGATTTTTTCTTTTACGTTTTTTCACCACTTACTCGTAGTAAGGCTCTTGGAACCAAAATGTCATACAAGTCAGCCTGTCCTCTAAAGGAGCTCTAACTCGAAGAAGACTGGAGCGATTTCTAAAATTATTATCAGTTGTTGTTTGCAAGGGCATATCTTCCAGTTGCTCTCATTTTCCGGGTTTGCTAACGGAATCCTGCAGAACTCGCAGGAAGTAGTAGTCGTAGTCAGCAATCGAAATGACAATTTTGAATGAAGGCTTCTCTGGAGCGCACACTGAAATTCATTTCTATGGTCTTTTTATCTTCATCAAATGCTGATAACGAGATAACAGCCCAAGTACAAAGTATTTCTATCGTAAGTAAGTTTTATTGTTTTAAAATACAAAATAGTTGAAAAGCTGGAAAAATTTAAAAGGCTTTAATCAAATTAGCGCACAAATAAATACCAGAGAGTATAACAAAGATTAGTTTTTGTGTTTATCGTTTAAAATTCTATCTCTTTTTTTTTAATTTTAATTTAGAGTTTATTTCACGGAGCATTTACTTGAGAAATTTAGGTGAAGTTTCGTAATGGAAACATCACCTTATTTCAGAAGTACAGTTACACTAAAAAGAATGAAATAAAACTATTTTTGAAAAACAGAACTAACTTCAGAATTTCAATCGTCAATTGCTCTAAAAAGTAAAACTAATTTTATTCTTTGAACACTATCGATAGTACATGTAAACATAAGTTTTGAATTTGGCGCAAAAACCACATAGGTAAAATGATATTTAACCATATTTTGCCAACATTTTTCAGAGAAACCATTGAAAATTAAGAGCAGAATATTTGTACCATTTGATAAATACGTGGTTGTCAATGTAGGGAATGGGAATACGATTAAAAAACCTTGTGCTATATTCTGGCAGCACCATTTTTTGGAAAATGAACAGTTAAATCTGTACCTCAGAACCAGACTAACGTAAGTCAATTTTCGTAACTTTTCAGCACAGGGCAAAAACGATTGCCGAATACATGCAAAAGATGGGACTCGTGCTCTTTAAATGCTGCTAAATAATTGTGAAGGAATTTGATTTATAGAATAACATTCTCACGGGTGGATGCGGAATAAAATTCTACTTACAATGCAACTAAAAAGTGAAAATCGCCATTTTTGGATTTACGTCGCTCTGATTCTGAGGTACAGAAATGATCTGGTAATCCTTTGAACTGTAAAATTAACATAAATCAGCAGAGGAGGCCTTTGTCTTATGACCAGTGGTACAGCAAGATGTAAAGGGGGGAGGGGGCAAAATTAACTTAAAACTTTGCTTTAACCCTACACTGCATGATTTTTTATTTTTCGTAGAAAAAAATATATGTGTTTGTCAATGTAATAAGAAAACATGGAAAAATATTTAAAAAAATATAACTCTAAATTTTCACCCCTTTCTAATTAAAAATAGTTTTGTTGCCAAATGGCTACACCATGCATTAACAGATAAAAATGATTGTAAATGATAGTCTTGAAATTAGTTCTTTTTTGTAAAAAAATAGAGGAATTGAACATTTTGTGCACTGTACTCTTGTAATCCTTTACATTTTGACATTTTACATTATTTTTTATATGTACTTGTACTTTCCGATGATCAATTCTGTCAAATCTGATGTCTTTTGGAGGCTCTCTCGCGCAAGCTTTCTTTCTTTTCTCTTTTTTTTTTGGTTTGTAACTAGTTCCTCTGTAGCTAATGGTCTCTTTTTAATACGCTTTTATTAATTTCACATGTGGGTTTGTTTGTATGTATGTATGTAACTCTGAATAAAAGATAAAATTTACGTTCTTTGCAAATATAAAAGTAATATATTTAATATTATTTTTAATACTAAAGGCTAAACGGTATTGCATATTGATGTATTATAAGTACATGTAGACTTAAGTGCGGATATTCAGTAGTTTTGAAAATCAGAGGGAAACCCGTGATGATCACAGCGCACTCCAATGTAAAAGCGTATTTTTTAGTTTTTTTTTTAAAACTATATTTTTAAATTATTAATGACTTTACTTGTCCGTGTAAGCACAACGTTTGTGCTAACTGAAATCTAAAATGAACACGTTTTAAAGGCTTTTCCCTGTTGATTTTTTGTTTGTTCACTCTGTTGAATATCAACTAAGCATTGATAATTGCGAGGTCTTATAAACGGTAGAACAGCCGTTACCACAAAAGTACCACTTTTGGGTCCGCATGATTATATTATACCTTCCAAAAAGAGAAAGAAGCTAGCGCGAAACATAAACAAAGCACATACTTCATGAACTATACAGATGAATCGAAGTGTTCTCTGGATGCTTACTGCATAATGTTGCCAAATGGCTACAGACGTGTATTATGTCCTAGATTTTTTCCAAATAATTATTTTAATGTAAAACGCATCTTAAACGAAAGATAAATGTTTATTTTATTCATGTTATTTTTTTTAAAAGACGAAGAAAAACATTTCATTGTAAAAAATAATTTCAAAACTTGGTAGTTTGAGTGATTTTAAAAGCTATCCATATGGATTCATTTAAGAACATGTAACAGACCAGTGCTGTCATGTATGGAGGATAAATGGTGATAATTGCTTTAAATATACTCAATACTTGATTTTTATGCATTGAGTTGCCTTATGACTACATTCTGCTATTCATAAGGAGGACAAATTGTCCATGTAGCCATTTGGCAACACCATGCAGTGTAGGGTTAACACATTGTACCGATTGTTGTACAGTAGTTCATTTACATTATGGAATGTTATGCCCCCCCCCTCCTATTAGCTAATTTTGACTACACTAACTCACTTATGATGATGACAATTCTTCTCATTTAACTATATATTTTAACCACGGTCGTTAGAAGAGTGACTTGATTTCTCGACAAAAAATAGAACTAGTTTCCGAAATTCATTGCAGTCATTGTCATCGGTAGTTCATGTTGCAAGTTTTCTCATGAACATATTTTTACACATGATATCATGAATTCAAATAAATGAGCCAACATCAACGTCGCTGAACTACGTCGTCTTGCTATTCTTTAAACGTACATTACACGCAAGAATTGTCTTTACATACAAGAACGCCTTTATTTTTTGAGCCAATAAATTTTTTACAAATCAAATAAAAAATAATGAAGGTCATTTAAAACCCAAAGATTTGTAGACTTGATTTCCTTGTTAATCTTCAAGATTTTTACAGTACAACATGGTTGTAACATAGCAATAGTCATTTATGTTGTTTTTACAATAGAATCGTTTATTTCGAAAAGGTAACATCTCTATTTTGATCTTCTCTGTCTCTTTAGAAAATTAAACAGCGCACGGTTATATTTTTGAATGTCATAATCAATGGTTATTTGGTAAATTATTTCAGTAATTGTGTACTTAACTAAAGGCATTTTTTCATTGATTATGACATTCAAAAATATAACCGTGCGCTGTTTCATTTTCTAAAGAGACAGAGGAGATCAAAATAAAGATGTTACCTTTTCGAAATAAACGATTCAATTACGAACCGTTTGTAAATAAAGAACTATCGTTTTCTTGTGTAAAATGTAATATACATCAAAATGCAAAGCCCTGAGATTGCAGAAAGGATGATATTAACTACCTTTTGGCGTAGTAATGAGTGACTTGGGCCGCTGGAGAAGCTTTTTGAGAGTAGTTACACAGCTCTTTCATAGAAGTAGATTTTTTATTTGGACGCAAACCATCACTCACTAGAAGAAGATCTATTAGATTTTACAAAGGACGACATCCATTGAGGATACTGACATAGATTACACGTAATCAAAAACTTTCAGGCTGAAAACTTTTATCTGTTTAGCAACAGAGGCAAATAGGCGCTCTGATTTTTTTATGGTAGAAGATCGTGTCATAGTAACGCAATTTCTTATGGATAAATTAATGCCATTCGAAGAATTGCAGCGAAAATAATGAATGACAATGACTACAAAAACACTTCCTTAGTCAGCTCATTTTTACAAACACAGACTATATTCGTGTTTTTTTTTTTTTTTTTTTCAGGTACGCGCGTTATTTTTTAAGCAAGGGCGGGCCTAGAAATGCTCCAAAGGAGGGGCGATTGTTTTTTTCTCTACTTGCACCCCCTTTTTTTAACCCCATATACTGGTTAACGCATGTTTATTACAAATGTTTTGATCTTCAATTTTGAAAAAAATCCATATCAGAGCCCCGAATTCCAACCACTTCTCATAGTATCATCGAAAATCATCTAACATTGCCTTTTTAGCACTTCTAAGTCGAAAAATTGCTGGAGAAGAGCCCCTCAAGGGAGGGGCGACCGCCCCCCATCGCCTCTCCCTTGTATCCGCCTCTGACGTCACGCATGTGTATCGAGCGCATATGTATAGAAGTAAGTCCTCATTAAATTTTTATTTAGGTGTCTATCACTAGAATGAAGTACAGTGGAACTTCGAAAAGTCGACATGCGAACAACCCAATAACTTTGGCAAGTCGATATTTATAATTCCGACTAGCTGCCAGGGCAGCTAGATTAGCTTCCTGCGGCATGTTGATGCATAACGTCCCCCCTCTCTTTTACCTTATTCTGAAGTTATATTATTTGATATAATTTAATGTTCATTCGATTTCAAGACATACTACGCATGGGCACTTCGTACCTTGAAAGTAGTGAGGAAAATTTCAAGAAACTACTGCCCGCCAAGGCGGCTAGCTAAGAGGAACCTTCGCGCCTTTTCTTTTTCCTGCATCAAAAAATCATTCGAATTATTGAGATGTTGCACGGGCACTTCGCGCCTTCAAGATGGCGAGGAAATTTTTAGTAAGTTCAGTTAGCGCAAAGGAAAGAAGCAGACATAGATACTCAGTTTTTAATTAAGTAGATAGCTTTTCAACAAATGAATGTTTCAAAATATTACAAGTAACTAGCGATGAAAATACTACGTAAGTGGTCCGCTTATGAGTTTCGTGTTTGATTTAGTTAAGCCTTCATTCAGAATTCTCATTATCATTGTTATCACTGTTTCATAGCAACGACGTTTTGCAAAAATGGATTTCATATTTAATCATTTATTAGGCTTAATCGCTTTAAATTTGACTACTTATTAATTGATATCTTCGCTAATTAAAATCGGATAATTATATAAAATGGAACTAATAAAGCCTGAAAAATTACCCATCTATCGGTACCTGGTTCGACTTTCAGTTCAGTGGCGTTCAGGAGAAAGAAGCGTGACATAGATAGAAAGAAAGATAGAAAGATAGTTAGAAAGATACTCAGTTTTAAATATAAGTAGACTAGCTGCGTAGCCCGGCGGTTGCACGGGCTGTAATGTAGTGAAGGCAGTTTGAGAAAACTACTCGCCACCAAGGCGGCTCGCCTTTAAAGAAATGAGGAAAGTTTAAACAGTTTACTCGCCGTCAAGGCGGCTCGCCTTTACAGTAGCGAGGAAAGTTTCAATTCACTACTCGCCGCCAAGGCGGCTCGCCTTTAAAGTACCAAGGAAAAGTTTAATAAACTACTCCCCGCTAAAGCGGCTCGCTAAAAAGCTTTCCTGCATCAAAGAATCAATCGAATTATTTGCACATGCTTCCTCAAAAATAAAGACGATGTCAAGTAGCGCATACTTAGCACTCTCCCTAAATTACAAATAAAATTCCTTTCCAAAAACAATTATTTCCAAACCGCTTTCTTCAGGTAAAATTAATTGAAAAATTCTAAACGAAAAAGTTCTTTTAATATTTGGATCGAAGCCAGAAAAAGTCCCTTCTAAAAACAGCAATTGCAATTTTATTTAAAAACACATTTTCAAAATGGTACAGTCATAGAAAAAAAAAACGAAACACTCTGAATTATTCGGCTGCTATACTTGCTAAGAACAAAAGAAAGGTGTCTTCTGACATGGATGAAAGTCTTCTTTAAAACTATGTGAGTAAAATTTTGATAAGGGGCTATATACAAAGTGAAATGAACTCAAAGTCTGAATTTTCAAATGGGAACCCCTACATTTGGTTACATAATTAGGTGCAGAGTGCGAGAAGTACGCTGGCTACCAAGCGGCATCACTTTAGGACCAGTAGAACAAAAGTTATGACCGGTCAAAGATTTAGGGACCACCACCACATTTAAAAGGCTACTTTCAAGGTCGAAATTTACAAAGAGTAGACAAATCATATTTTTTCGATTAAATTACCTAAAGCTACTCGCAATAATGCGTTTGCTTTTCGTAATTTCTTAAAAATTCTAGGGTTTTGTTAAAGTTATAATATTTTTTTGAAATTTGGAAGAGAAAACCCTACTGTGTAGAGTTCAAGGGAAAAACGCAGCATTCTATCTTTTTGATTAAACAAAGATGGATGCATATTTTAGCTACGCACTAACCGTTGCAGCAAACACCTTTTAGAGAGAGGTTACATCTTAAAAGTAACCTCTTGTATTTATATAAACTACTGTATTAGGATTGGCAAAAATGTTAAAACCGTGGCTCAGAATTTAAAAAAAAGTCTAATCTTTACAAATTATTCCAAATAACCTTCCGAGACACCACAGTTTTCCATGAAAATCAAGTGTCCACGTAAAAAGTTTTCTGAATTGCTACATGTTGCATAAATGCAGACTTCTGACTAATGGACAAAAAATATGATTGTCTACCAGTTTTAAAATATTTTCAGCAGTTTTATTAAAGTTTTGCTTTCAACATATTATAACTGTTGAAAACTAAATACTATATAAAAACGCTGTGCATGTTCTGCAACTGGTGGATAAGCATATTCCTCTTTCTCTGCATAGAAATTCCCTGCTATTGTTTCAGTTTGCACAGTTGTATATGGTCCCTAAAAATGGTTCTTTTAGCATATCTCAAAAACTACTGGATATTTTGAGCTCCCATTTTGGATTCTCCTTTGAAACCCCTTCTAGATTGTTTCTCCATCAAAATATTATATGGTTCCAGATCATCATTTTTTCAAATATTAATTTCAAAATTCATAAAAAATTCAAAATTTTATCTGAGAGGAAGCCAATGACGTTTTTATTGTTGGGTTGGTTCATACTTTGATATAAAAAAACAAACTTTGCCGTACCTATCGTGGTTTAGGTATTATATGCCCAAGTCTCAAAAATATTTTTAACATTACGGGACGGTTTTTTCTCAGTTCAATTGTGAAGCAACGGCTGGAGCAAATTTAAAACGACTTGGTATACAAAGTTAAATGATGTTGCTGATCACAAATATGCGATAAAAAAGGGGGGTTTTCATAGAAAATTTTAAAGTTGATGCCGATTTTCATATAAAGACGACCCCTTAACAACAATTTACCAATAGAAATTTATAGAACACATTATTCCTGAAAAAATAACATATTACACGTGTCTCTAGTGTTAATAGTCTTCGAATACGAGCGAGTGTTTCGTTTTTTTTTTTTTCTATGACTGTACCTGAGAAAAAATATGTTATTAATAATTAGAATAAAAACAATTGTTAGAACTTGGTTATAACACGTATTCAAAATGACAATGAAAAAAATAACACTCTTTCATTTTAAAAAGTTCAACTTAATTAACGTTTTAATTCAAAATCGCAACGGAAAGAAATAAATATCTTGAAATTTTAAATAGTTCAATAATTTAATTAACGTTTTAATTCAAAATGGCAACGGTAAGAAAAAATGTCTTGGAAGTTTAATCATTAATTAGGCTTAATCGCTTTAAATTTGACTACTTATTAATTAAACATTCGCTTTAAATTTGACTACTTATGGATCGCAGCCAGAAAAAGTCCCTTCTAAAAACAGCAATTGCAATTTTATTTAAAAACACATTTTCAAAATGGTACCAGAGAAAAAATATGTCATTAATAATTAGAATAAAAACAATTGTTAGAACTTTGTTATAACACGCATTCAAAATGACAATGGAAAAAAATAACACTCTTTCATTTTAAAAAGTTCAATTTAATTAACGTTTTAATTCAAAATGGCAACGGTAAGAAAAAATGTCTTGGAAGTTTAATCCTTTATTAGGCTTAATCGCTTAAAATTTGACTACTTATTAATTGATATCTTCGCTAATTAAAATCGTATAATTATATAAATTGAAACTAATAAAGCCTGAAAAATTACCTATCTATCGGTACCTGGTTCGACTTTCAGTTCATTGGCGTTCAGGAGAAATAAGCGTGACATAGATAGATAGTTAGAAAGAAAGATAGAAAGAAAGAAAGAAAGATAGAAAGAAAGAAAGATAGATACTCGGTTTTTAATATAAGTAGATCTTTGGTTCCATGTTAATTTCAGTGGGTGGAAATCTCTCTAACTTGCCACAAATTTACAGGAACCTCGGTAAATCCACCATGAATTTATTTCCAAAAAGACATTTAGCAATGTCCTATTAATTTCGTTGTATATTTTTCAAGCTAAAAGGAGAGGAAAAAGGAAATAAATTAATATATTTTTTGCCTGTAATTAATTTTTATAACGTAAATGGCTAGCACTAGTAAATATGCGATACATAATACGCTTTAGCAGTGTCACGCTTTAGTCAATACGTTTAAGCAGTCAAGTTGGAGCTCAGTAAGTTGGCATCAGCTTAATTCAATACATTTCAGTGCTTGTTTGCGGTGTTGAGCTACTGTCCAACCTCGAATAGCGCGTCTAGCACCGTTGAACGGTTCTATTTTAAAAAGGGGTGGCAGCTTGATTAAGAAAATACAACATTGTAGCATTTCTGCTCAGTCCGATATTATTTTATTTTTCTACAACTGATTAGGAAGAAGAATAAATTAAAAAGTAAAAATGAAAAAACGCAAATCTACACGTCAAATAAATAATCCCAACGAAACACTAAACAAAACAAAGCAAGATCTTCATTATCTTTATTTATTTTGGCTTTTTTGTTTGACAGATCAGTAGAAATCTGAGGCTTGAGCAATAGCGTCCGAGGTCGCCGGAATTTTTTTTAAAACTGTATCAAGGTTTCATTGTATTTTTATATCTGCGAAACCGAACCCTCATTTCGAGATGTTTCTTAAGTCTTAATTTAAGCGGTTTCCACTTAGGCGGAACGTAGCTCCCGTAAAACCAGAATGTACTGTACATGTATACATGGCTCCAATTTAAAGAGATTTTGAATAATCGTAGTTTTCAATTTCTAACATCTATATAAATGGATTTATGTTTATATATATATATATTTGTTTCTTCCTTATACACATCCACAGTTTTGGTCGGATTTTCATCCAACTCGGCACAGAGGTTCCTTGATTCACTAGAATTCACATAGGCTGGGTTTTGAATTTAAAAAAAAAAAATCCAAAAAGCTCAAAATTAAAATTTTTTGTCTCAAAATGGCCATTTTCTTTCAATTTTGAATAGATAGAGTAAAAGAGATAAGCCTTTAAGCATAACAATTGACGAAATTTAACACATTTAAATATGAGTATTTTCTAACAAACATTACGATTAACAATGAATTATCAATTTGAAGCTCACCTGTGTCATTGTTGTTACAAAAAATACCTTCTTGGATTTTGCATATTGTATTTTAACCCGCGCGACGCCGAGCATAGTTACAAGTTAAAAAATAAAACGGACCACACAGACTAGGTTCGCTGGCAATAGGTTGGACACCACTGCTATAGACAATTGAAGGTGGATACAGGTGAGATGTGACAATTTTCGAAACTTAATTTTTACTAAGGATGAAGGTGATGTCAATAAGTATCATGTCCCCTTATCACAGAAATGGTTGGTAACTAAGAATATGACCCCGTTTTACCCGGTAAGAAAAATGCATTAAAAAAATAACACATTTTTTTTTTTGAAAGTTTTTTTAGAAATTTAAAAAAATGTTTTCTATCACCTTTATTCACTTGCCCCTTCAGTTACGATCAGGGTTGCCAGACGTCCCAGATTTCAAGGGACAGTCCCGTTTTTTGAAATATTGTCCCGCGTCCCGGGGAACCTTGATACGGGACGGCTAAAGTCCCGTATTCTGACTAAGCAGCAGCATTTTACAAAACGAAGCATTATTTTCAGAAAGAAATTAAGTAAACCAGAAAAAAAGTTAAATAGATTGATAAGAAAATTGATTGAATTATAATATTTTCCTCTTCTGAAGTAATGTTATTTTTCTATTCATTTAGAGTAGAAATTATTGTGACAATCAATTCAACAAACGTCCGTTGTAAAAGTGGGCTATCTAATTGTGAATGATTTTAGGGGAGACTGGGGACGGTTGTGACGCGGGGCGGTTGTGACAGTCGTCATATTAGCTAAACCATAATTAATACCTGGTTGAAGCAAAGAGAGAGAGTCCGAATGTTGTCCGAGCATGTTTGTCCGAATGTGTGTCAAAGCATCGCGGTAGCCATCGAGCGACATTAACGCCAGCAGAGGGGTTGGTTACTTTTTAACAGTTAAAAGTAAGTTTTTTTATTCAATGTCTTTTAGTAATTCCTGTTGAATGGGTACAGATAGAGAAATGAAAGTTTTCTCCCCGTTAGTAGGGAACCTTAATAGTGAAATAGCAGTGATTACTTTTTATGTAGGCTATTTTGTATTGCCATGGCGATTGCAGTTTTCAAAAGTAGTGGGTTGGGGTCGGTTGTGACAAATTGCGTGGGGACGATTGTGACACGAGTAAAACATGTTTTTATCATATTTGATGCCCATAATACGCTTGGAGAAGACAAAAATAGGGCAGTGTGTACTAATGAAATATAAAGAAGCTTATAAAGAAGTGAAACTTATTTTTTCTTTCGGACAGCTTTGGAAATACAACGTTAATCGTAAGTCTTTGCTACGAAACATTCATTCGTAAACGCGATGGCGCCAGCCGGCCGGCGCTGTCACAATGAAAGCAATGTGTGCATAGGTTATATTGCTCATAATAAAGTGCTTTTGAGCTTACATATACGCTGAAAGCAGATATGAGAGTAAACTGGCTACTGAGAAATGGTTCCGTTCGTTTATGAATAGAAATGTTTCACGTCTGTTCGTGTAGCTCGTGCAACTAGCCTTTCAAGAGTAACAAGCTTCAATAAAACAAAGAAATGTGGAATATTTATTTGATACTTGAGAATTGTTATGAACAGACACGGTTATGACCCACAGGATGTGCATAGTGTTGCCAAAACAGACGTTACGAAATTTCAAAAACCTGATATTTTTGTAAGACTTGGTATAAGGCTACTTCAACTGAACGAGACACATCGTTAAATGTTAAACTTTCCCAGATGAAGGTTATGTTGAATTACGTTTAATACTAGGTGACCCGTGCGGAATTCCGCAAAAAAAAAAAAAAAAAAAAAAAAAAAACTCTAAACTTAAAATTTAATACGACATTTTTTATTGGCTTCATTATCTGCCCGAAGTTGCAGCGCAGTGTCGAAATCTATAAAGAAAAGTCCCGCGTAAGTTGGTGTAGTCCCTGCCGGAGGTTGCAAGTTCCCGATCATATAGTACACTTGACCATGTAGTTTAAAACAATATGGACCTCTGCCAGGAATGTTAACTGAGTCCACTTTGACTGAAGCGAAGGCCAAAGCATTGTTGAATGGTCTAATATTGTCTAGGTAGTAGACACCTTCCTGTTAGTCTGCCTGTTGGTACCCTGTTCCTCGGCATTGTAAAATCTTGCACAACATCGCCATCAACTGCCGTCGTTCTGACAACTTTTCAAAGAGATCAAAGACACGTTCACTTTTACAACTACTACAACCCTATATTAAAATCAAATACCCAAGGCTACTACTAAACTAAATACTAACGTTATCGCAAAACTACCATAGTATTTTGAAACAATAAAAGCCACAATTAAGGTTTACCGAGCTAAGCCTTGGCTTGAAATGTCGCATTTAAAATTGATTTGAACAACAATGGTAACGATATTTTAACAGTTGAGCAAAAAATTTAACTTTTTCAAACTTCAATCGCTTATAAGTCGCTTAAACGTGGATTTTCGAGATTCTCGTTACGCGGCGCTAGCGGAGAAACGTTCTAAAGAACGCATTTTTTTTAATCTTTCGAATGAAATCAAAATGGAGACGATACGACAATTATTTCGCTAGATAGAGTCAATTTTGCGCCCAAAAATTGAAGTTCGAATAAAAAACGAACCGACACTTTTTAGAGGGTGGGTCTAATTTTCGTCAATAGCCCGCGGGATAAGCTTCAAAATCATAAATTTTCATGCAATTCGATAAAGAAATGAGCGAGTTTCGACCGGGTATAGGATTCAGCTTAGAGAAATAATATATGGAGATTACTTGAAATTAAAAGTGATCTAGACTGTTTTGCTGTATTTTTGAACTTGTCACAACCGACCCCAATCACTGTCACAACCGCCCCTGGGGTGGGGTCGGTTGTGACATTTTTTCCTTTTTTGTTTAATTTGGTCCTGTGAGTTAACTATTGTACTTAGGGAGAAAGTTTTTGTGTTTATAAGCAGGCAAATAAACACTTTAACATAAAAACAACTTTAAACCAACTCACAGGTATTGCTAAGGGATCTATGGGGGAGCAAATGAAAATTGTCACAACCGTACCCAGTCTCCCCTACTATGCCTTATTATACAAAAAAGCCCTTCTCAAATTTTTAATTATGAAAGAAATATATGTGTTCAGCTACTTTTAGTCACTATATTTTTTGAAAAAATCAATTTCAATTTTGAAATTAGGTTCCCTTCGCTTTTATGCTAAAAGAGGTAACTAAATGTTATTCCATTTAGCAAACAAATACGCGTTTTAAAAACATGAAAATACATAATTTTTACTATGAGCGACAGAAATATTAATTACAGTGAGCTTTATGGCAACCTAAAGCCCATCAAAACTTAGAAAGATTTATTGCAGGAGAAATATCAAATAGCAAATATGATTTAAAAAAAAAAACGATATTATATAAGAATAATTATTATGTTATAGTGACAAAACTGTAGTTTTTCCCCAAAAGAGATTGAATATTGATTTTTTTTTTACTTGTTTTAGGTTAATTTCATATAGTGAGTTCAAAAAGTAAGGTTTAATTCTATGTCTATTCAATTGTAATAAAAAATTTTGTTAATAACTCATTCAAATTATTTTGCATTCAAATTTCCCCATTGGTACGACTAGCTTTTTGAAAAAGTACATGCTACACATTAGTCATCAGTAGAAGTGACTAAAATATCTTTCACGCCAAAACAGGTCCGTCATTTGGGACATCAGGACGGGTGGTCAATAGCCTCTCCCCTGGTTTTGGGAAATAAATGTATTTACACATAAGTGGGCTTGGCTTTTGCTTTTTTTTTCTTTTGGTATAATTTACATTGAAATTTGGTATAATTTACCTTTTGCCCCCCCCCCTCCCCCAGCAAAATTTTAAATGACGAGCCTGCATCAGGAAAAGGGGGTTAATAACAGGGAAATACGAATTTTCACAATAATTAGTGTTAAACCTTTTCCCACTAATATTCATGACGAAAAATAACAGCAATGGTCGAAAATTAAGTTTTATTCGTATGATCATTGTATAATTTTTTCTTAATTTATGTTTGTGAGAAACGTTTAATTTTCAAGTCAAGGTTGTAAAAATTCAACCTTTAGACTTAATCTCTCAATAGCCCCCCCCCCCCCACCCCAAGAGCCTGTCCCGTATTTACAGCTCTTAAATCTGGCAACCCTGGTTACGATTCCCAATATAAGTGAGAAACATAATACTGTACAATTTAGCTTCATGATCAAAGATCAAGCCCCCTTTTCGAACGTCTACCCAGCAATATTTTTCCAGTTGCCGTCGTACGAGCGCTGATGAGTTGCGCAAGTACGATATCATGAAATGAAGACCTCACAAACACTATATCGAAAAATTAGTCTCCATGTATATATATACTCAACTTATAAAATAAAAAATCTGGTAGTTAAAAGGTTAAAAAAGTTTTAAACAGAAATTTTATATTTTTAAATCAAAAAACGAATTTACGCAGCTGTGCATTTAAAGCTTTTAAGCTTAAACTTAAAAATGTCACTAAACTGATATGGAAACATTTTGTCTTTGCCATTGAATATAAATAAAAATAATAAAAATGCAAATATAACACAAATAGCAGAATCGGAAAATTAACTTTCCTCACCAATTGTGAACAATGATAACCTAAAGAATGTATTAAATCTGAGAAACTTATTCCAGAATACATACGCCTTTAAGGACAGTTTTGGAAACAAATAAAAAATATCAAGATTTACTTAACGAAGAAACACCTTCCTTTAAAATTTCCGAAAATAAAAATATTTAGATACCACGAAACACCTTTACTCTCTAAACTAAATTTGAGACTTTTCCCCAGCAGCACCGGAACGTTCAAATTTGGTGCAAAAATGGTGTTATTGGTCAAATAACGGTGCTAAGTGTCCCTTGAACGTTATATTCGACGTGTAAAAACAGTAATATTATCACGGTGTCATTTCAGTGCTTAAGGAACGTGATATTTGACGTGTAAAAACAGTAATATTATCACAGTGTCATTTCAGTGCTTAAAGAACGTGATATTTGACGTGTAAAAACAGTAATATTATCACGGTGTCATTTCAGTGCTTAAGGAACGTGATATTTGACGTAACAAAACAGTGTGACTTGCACCGTATAATTTAAGTGCTTTGAGTACTCTCGTAGTATGTAGATAAACCCTAGAATGTGAGCGCTCTATTTCTGAAAACTGCCGTGCTAAGCACAAAAGTGGTATCCGTATTTTTTGTCAAAATTGTCATTAGACGTTCTTCGTAACATATACAGTACACTCCCGGGTGGGTAAGGGACCGGGTGGGGTGTTGAGCGGTTCTTTAAAATGTCTGCATTAAAACTGCAATGTTTTTGAAAGTTAAGCCTAAAAGTTAAAGCCTTAAGATTTTAGGCTTAACTTTCAAAAACGCTGCGGTTTTAATGCAGAAATTTTAAAGAACCGCTCGCCACATTACCCGGTCCTTTACCCACCCTGGTAGACCGGGCGAAAAATGGTTGCCTATATATGTACTTTCTCTTTATCCAAAAATTTTTAATGCAAGTTACGACTGAATTTTTTATGTAGCCAGCTCTCGGTCTATAAAATCGAATGACGAATATCGTGTTAAAAGTAAGAAAATGAAACGTCTTCCTTGCACTTGAATATAACATAATATTCCACGTTCTAATGACCCAGCTAAAAATTATCTTCAAAAATTTTGCAAAAAAATTTTTTTATATACAGATTCTGTAAAAATTTTGCAAATGTTTCGAAGACATCAAAATATCTGCATTTTTTCTTGGTTTCACTAATTCTTATTTAAAAAAATTTTTGCATATTTTTCTAATCTCATAATAATTTGCAAAAGTTTCGAAGACTTTAAATGTTAATTTATGACATATGCATTTTTTCTGCAAATATTTCAAAGACATCAGATATCTGCACTTTATCTCCATTTTACTCTTTATTCTTTTTAAAAAAATGTAACACATTTTAGTACTCTCATAATAATTTGCAATAATTTGAAAGAATTACAATGCAATTTTGAAATATATGGATTTATTCTGCAAAAATTTTGAAGACTTCAAAATGTATTAGTCTAAAAGGATCCCACTTTGTTACCTACCTAATTTGAAAGCTGATAGTGCAACTTATTTTCAATCACTTTATTTAATGTCTACAAATACAATAATTGTAATTAGAAAACTTAAATCATTTAAATAAATTTCAAACATTTATTGATTATGGTATGTATTTGGTACAGGTCAAACATTCTTGAATACATATAGAAGCGTATGTGTATATATTTCCAAACATTGAACTTCCAATTAAGCTTGAAAATATCTTATTCACGCAATGCCCCTTAAAGTGCGCCCTTGCAAGGTACAATATGTACTACAGGTAGAGTAAATTGCCCTCTAGAACCAATATTGGATTTGGGATTCTGTCACATAATTTCTCAGAATTGAGGTCGTGAATTGCTGTTTTTTAGAAAGGGGGAAGGAATCATATCTGCAGAAACTTTAAGTTTTATCCTAAACAACTCTTTCTCCCAAGATCTTAATCAGATTTGCATGCATTTCAGTAAAAAAAACATTATATTCATACTAGGGTCATTCCACGTCAAGTGATCCAAAATCTGAGAAAAATTTTACCTTACATTTTTGTATTTCTTTCACATTTGGCTTACCAATTGTACCCCTTGAGGTAATTAAAAATCTCAATTTTTGGATTTTTATCTCTATTATTTTTTCATTTATGAGACTTTGAACTTTGGAAAAACCCTCGTTTTTCCATGGATAAGGGTACATAAAAGGGACCATAACTTGGCACCAAATATAGATAGAACGATTTGGTAAATGGCATGTTAAAGTACGTTTTCACCCTAGGTATATACAGGGTGTCCACTCCAATCGTGGACCAATAGCTAATTTCTAAACCGTTAGAGATAAGCATATAGTTTATTTAGGAAAAAATCTCAAAATTATGAAAGGAATTTTGGGTCTATTCAATGTTTTTCAAAAAATCAAATTTTGAAAGAGTTACGAAATTTAAATTTTTATACAGCCCCCCAGTCCTATCAATCATATTTAGTAAAACATTCTTGACACTGTAACGTTTAAAACTAAAAAAAAATCACTCTTCTACCACAAAAATTGACCGAGTTATGACGTTTTGAAAAATCAAGATTTTGCATTGTTTTATGACGTCATCGAGACATCGCTTAAGGGACCGTATGCGAATTCTTTCAAAATCTTGATTTTTCAAAACGTCATAACTCGGTCAATTTTTGTGGTAGAAGAGTGATTTTTTTTAGTTTGAAACGTTGCAGTGTCAAGAATGTTTTACTAAATATGATTGATAGGACTGGGGGGCTGTATAAAAATTTAAATTTCGTAACTCTTTCAAAATTTGATTTTTTGAAAAACATTGAATAGACCCAAAATTCCTTTCATAATTTGGAGATTTTTTCCTAAATAAACTATATGCTTATCTCTAACGGTTTAGAAATTAGCTATTGGTCCACGATTGGAGTGGACACCCTGTATATTGTTTTTCAGACGAAGTGTTTCTTTTCGATCCTAACTTCAAAGTGTACTTCCATTCAATATCTGAAATTTAACTTTATGATTCATTTCATATTCTACTCCAGCACCAATCTTCAATTTTAAAGGGAGGAAATAAATGGGTCGCCCCAATATCATAGCAAACAGCAAAATAGTGCTGTTTCGCCTTGTTCTCATCGTTTTTTCTATTCTTTTCGCAAAAAACTGAAAAAAAAAAAAAAATCATATCATATGTCTGTGTCCCCATAACTGTCTTTCCACATTATCTAGTGTGCAGCTGTCATTTATTTTTTTTAATAGTTTGTGTTCTTTTTCATTTTGTTGTAAAGGAAAGTAATGCAGCAAGATATATATATATATATATATATATATATATATATATATATATATATATATATATATATATATATATATATATATATATATATATATATATATATATATATATATATTAAACAAACACTGCTTTTTTGAGCACAACCTCACATGTTGTTTAACTTCTTTACAGATTGCTCCCCCTCCCCCCATACCCTACCTTTCCACTCCAAACTTTTATTTTTTTTATCATCCCGCCTAGCCCCATTTCAAAGCCTTAGTCTCTACTGATGTCTGGTAGTGTTTCAGTTTGTTCTGTTTGTTACTCTTTCCTATTAGCTCATGAGCTTTGTCCAATAAGAGAAAGGAAAGACAGTGATGGGGACTGACATATACCCCAGCAGCACCAGAACGTTCAAATTTGGTGCAAAAATGGTGTTATTGGTCAAATAACGGTGCTAAGTGTCCCTTGAACGTTATATTCGACGTGCAAAAACAGTAATATTATCACGGTGTCATTTCAGTGCTTAAAGAACGTGATATTTGACGTGCAAAAACAGTAATATTTTCACGGTGTCATTTCAGTGCTTAAGGAACGTGATATTTGACGTGCAAAAACAGTAATATTATCACGGTGTCATTTCAGTGCTTAAGGAACGTGATATTTGACGTGCAAAAACAGTAATATTTTCACGGTGTCATTTCAGTGCTTAAGGAACGTGATATTTGACGTGCAAAAACAGTAATATTATCACGGTGTCATTTCAGTGCTTAAGGAACGTGATATTTGACGTGCAAAAACAGTAATATTATCACGGTGTCATTTCAGTGCTTAAGGAACGTGATATTTGACGTGCAAAAACAGTAATATTATCCAGGGCGTCGGAGTCGGACTGATTTTGGACTAAAGGAGTCGGAGCCGGAGTCGCTGAAAAACATGTCGACTCCGACTCCGACTCCAACCACTTCCGATTTCGATGAAATTGTATGGTGGTGAAAACATGTCTTTGAAACTAACAGATACAAATTTTCAGCGTCCAATATCCAAATCCTAAGCATCTAGGATCATTAAAAAGGGCTTCAAAATGGCGGGTCTGCTTTGTGAAACGAATTGCTATGTATGGGCTTATGCAAGATAATAAAAAATATTTGCAGCAAAAATGCATTGTGTTAAAATAAAATCTGGCCATTTAACAAGAAAAGGATTAGTTTTGTACGGAGTCAAATGACAAGAGCGGCACTTGTCATTTGCTCTGGAGAAAATGAACATTTTGGGAGATCACAGTGATCTCCGAGAATTGAGGTAAATGTGGTGAAATTACCTGCGAGAATTCATGACCAAATTGAACTTTTTGAGAGGTCACAATGACTTCCCATGACCTCCAACTGGGATACCCCAGCTTGCTCCCCCCCCCTAAAGTGAGGCCTGGCTACGACCATGAATAAAAACGAAACTTTTAAAAATGGACTGATTTAAATTATTATGAGCATTACATTCATACTAATAAAATTATATGATTTACGCCCTTAGTCTTTCATAGATGGCGCCTCCTGCAAAAAAAAATTCCATTTAAAGTATTATTTTTCTCCCTCGTTGAGATCGAGTAGCGTATAGTGGTTAGCGACTCCTGCTGTAGTCGCAAGGGACCCGCGTTCGAATCCCGCGGAGTGAATATATTAAATTCAAAGTAATTAAATAATAAACAGTTAAATTAAATAAATAAAGTAATTAAATAATTAAAAGCAAGATGGCGATGATCATGGATCAAAAATGGTGGATCAAAAATGACGTCACGGTTAAAACACGTCGCGGCCACCGGATAGTAGGGTATACGCAGTATAGGGCAGTTTCAGGTGACGTCATCCTGGGAGACAAACAAACTCCACGTGCTGATGACAACTAAACATATCAGAGATCAGGGGTCGGTTCAGATCTTTCGATCTTCGCCACGTTGGTTTGCGTTGCTTGCTCTTCTTATTTGATTAATTTTTCTCTTATTAGCGTTGTATATTATTAGTTAGTCTATTATTAGTTATTAGTCTATTGTTAGTTGTTAGTCTATTATATTAGTTATTAATCTTTTGTTAGTAATTAGTCTTTTATTATTAGTTTTCTATTGTTTTGAGCAATGCCTTCCTTTTGTGGCGTAGTTGGCTGTGGCAATCGAGCTAATCGAGATGCAAAATCATTTTATAGATTGCCTGCATTGTTGACAAAAGGGTCATCCCTTAAAATAAAATTAAGTGCTGAACGCCGGGAACGATGGATATCTGTTCTTAAGCGAGCCGATTTGACCGAGTCAAAATTAGAGTGGCTCAGAATCTGTGGAGAACATTTTCTTACCGGTAAGTGCACTATCTTGATTTTTTTTTCGTATGTGAATTGTATGCTCTGTCGTATATTATCAATATTGAACTTCTTTAAGCAAGTGCGATGTGTAGCATGAAAATATTTATTTGTAAAACAATAAAAAAGATCTCTAAATAAAATCCAACTAAACAATTTGAAGAGCATCATTGCATGCACTTGGGTACTTCCATTATTTTACTTAAAAATGTGTACAGTTACTACTACAAAAGTTGGAAACATTTAATGAAGAAATATTTTATTGCAACTGCCTCTTACTGAAATTAATTCTTGAGAGATGTAAGTTAATGACTGAATTTGAAAATAGATTTGTTTGCGTCTTTGAAAACGCAGTGACAATCGCCCTATAAACGATGCTGGGAGTACGAAGGGTGTAGTATGGAACATTCTGGTTGCGCTAAAGCCCAGGGCTTACTTTGCATGGCAGCTGAGCTTCCATACTTCCAACTCTAGATTTTTGAAATTATAATCATAATTCAGGTATATTTAAATTCTTAATCTGTTTTCTTCAGCTGAACATTTTGCAAACTAAATCTGAACAGTACGGATGCTGAATATACTAATTTAGTAGAAATATTTTAGAAAGCTTTGTTTCATAAGAGATTTTTCAGTATTTGGTGCATTCATATTTAACCAATGCCTCCTAAATGACTAAATGCCTGTCGCTTCCTGAGTTTTAACATTGAGAAAAAATATGCCCAATGCTCGGATTCGACTGACATCTATCGGAGTTCATCGAAACTAAAAAGCTGAAAAATTAATGATTGGTTGATTTTTAAATTCAGAAATTAGCCAATTAACAAAATAACTCAAATTGTTTGGATTCATCCCATCAATCGCTGCAGACCGCTAGGTAGCACTATGACCCAAACAACGGAATCTTTTCATGAGGCAAATGTAACAGGCATTAGATTTAGTAGGCATTGATTTAACGTACTATTGCGAGACCAACTCTTTTATAAGGCACAGTAGCTGTCGAAGGTGGAATTGTTTTTCGAATGCATTTAATGTTTTAATTTTGAAATCCGAACCAATAACATTTTGCCTAAAATTCATTACAAAAATAAAATGAATTTAAGAAGATCACTCTGGGAAAAATCTTGATTTTAAAAATTTTTGAAGTACTGCTTTTATATAGTTTTTTTTTTTTTTTAAGTTTTAAGTTTAGAGGGTTATATCAGCCAATTAATTGCAAAAAAGACTTATTTGTTTGTTGAAAGCATTTCAATTTTTAGAACAATCTGTTTTTACTGCAAAATGCAACAATCATAAACATTGAAATAGAATCGCCCAACACTATATAATGAAAGCAGAGGTAAAGAAAAGTTATTGGTTGGAATGTATTCCATAGCATTTACCTCTTATGCAGTAATTTTTTTATTAATATATATATATTTTTTTTTGTTTTCAGGCAAGCCCGCTGACTTGGAGGACAAAGATCATCCAGATTGGGTCCCATCACAAAATCTTGGCTATGGTATTACCGGTACTGTCAGTGATTGCTCTAGATATGAGAGAAGGATGAAGAGGAAAGTCTGCTCTCTTGCAGATCCTTCAGAAAGAGATGACCTATGCGAAGACCCTTCAGAAAGCGATGACCTATGTGATCAACCACACAAGGCGGACGTTCAAGTGCAAACTGATATGTCCATGAATGACCTAGACGTACAGCAACAGGTCTTTCGGGATGTGCAGTTGGAACTTACTAAAATGAAGGACGAACTTAGAAAGTTAACATTAAATGATGATTCCTTCAAAGATAACGACGAGAAGGTGAAATACTACACAGGATTGCCAACTTATGCATTATTGTTTATCCTGTTTGATGTGGTTCAGCCATATTTAAAACAAACTTCCCAGTCTGCCTTGAGCAAGTTTCAGAAATTTTTGCTCACACTCATGCATCTCAGATTAAATTTCGACTTTAAGGACTTGGGGTACAGATTTGGAGTGTCGAAAGTTACTTCATCTCGAGCATTTGATGAATGTCTGTACGTAATGCACGAAAGATTCAGTCGAATGGTCTCCTGGCCGGAAAGAAGCGAGCTGGTGGAGAAAGTGCCATCATCCTTTTTAGATGCTTTTGGGAAAAGAGCGACAATAATTACACTGTTCGACAAAAAAAACCCTTGAAAATGCTTCTGGTATTTTGAAGGCTGATTCTTATGTAAAATGACCCCCTGAATCCGAATATGACCCCCGTTTTCCCCCATCACGTCCCAATTTTTTTTAAAACGCCCCCCTTTTTTTTTCATTTTTCCTTAGTTTCAGGGCTATAATATTTTTTTTGGAGTGGAAAGGAGCCTTATATTCACCAATAAATTTTTTTGGATGTCAAGAGAGACTCAAAGTTTAAAATCATGAGCACCGAGAAAAAATCGGGGAACTTGGGGGGGCGTGGCCCCCCAAAATATTTGAAAAATCACCAAAAACGATCTTTTTATTCTAGTTTCTTTAAAAAGACCTTTAAAACATTTTTTTCGGTGCAGAACCAGAGTATAGGATCCGCTCCTATGGCTCCTGGGTCAGAAAAAATTTTCACGCTGTAAAATTTTTTAAAAAAAATAAAATAATGCTTTAAAAATCGCACTTTGCACTCGAGTTTTAAAGCAGGTTTTCAGCCAAAAAAAAAATAATAATAAAACAAAATTGTGGCTGATTCTTATGTCAAATGACTCCCTATTTCCAAATATGACCTCAGTTCCCCCCCTCCACCCCCTCTTTCCAGAGAGTCCCCCCCCCCAATTCAGAGTCATTTTACTAATTCGGAGGGGAAAAGTACATTACGTAACCCGTTAACATAATTCTAAAAGGCAACAGAGGTTCAAAGTCCAAAATCATGTACATGTGTACCAAAAATATAAACTATGGCGGTGTACCCCCCCCCCCCCAAAAAAAAAAATCTTCTTTTCTTGTTTTTCTAAGAGACGTTTTAAACCTTTTTTTTTTTTTTTTTTTGTGAAAAATCAGAGTATTGAATTTTCTTTTCTTTTTTTTTGGGGGGGGGGGAGGGGGGAGGTATACCGCCCTAGTTTATATTTTTGGTACACATGTACATGATTTTGAACTTTGAACCTCTGTTGCCTTTTAGAATTATGTTAACGGGTTACGTAATGTACTTTTCCCCTCCGAATTAGTAAAATGACTCTGAATTGGGGGGGGGGGACTCTCTGGAAAGAGGGGGTGGAGGAGGGAAACTGAGGTCATATTTGGAAATAGGGGGTCATTTGACATAAGAATCAGCCACAATTTTGTTTTTTTTTTGGCTGAAGACCTGCTTTAAAACTCGAGTTCAAAGTGCGATTTTTAAAGCATTATTTTATTTTTTTTTTTTAAATTTTACAGCGTGAAAATTTTTTCTGACCCAGGAGCCATAGGAGCGGATCCTATACTCTGGTTCTGCACCGAAAAAAATGTTTTAAAGGTCTTTTTAAAGAAACTAGAATAAAAAGATCGTTTTTGGTGATTTTTCAAATATTTTGGGGGGCCACGGCCCCCCAAGTTCCCCGATTTTTTCTCGGTGCTCATGATTTTAAACTTTGAGTCTCTCTTGACATCCAAAAAAATTTATTGGTGAATATAAGGCTCCTTTCCCCTCCAAAAAAAATATTATAGCCCTGAAACTAAGGAAAAATGAAAAAAAAAGGGGGGCGTTTTAAAAAAAATTGGGACGTGATGGGGGAAAACGGGGGTCATATTCGGATTCAGGGGGTCATTTTACATAAGAATCAGCCTTCAAAATACCAGAAGCATTTTCAAGGTTTTTTTTTGTCGAACAGTGTTATTGATTGCTTCGAGATCAAAGTAGAAAAACCGTCGAATGTGGAAGCTGCAGCACAGTGTTATTCGCACTACAAAAGTAGTAACACTGCAAAGTACCTGATTGGTATCTCGTCTCAAGGCGTGATCATTTTTATTTCATCAGCTTGGGGTGGAAGAGCAAGTGACAAACATATTGTTCAGAATTCCGGTCTACTGGAAAAACTCCTTCCTGGAGATCTTGTTCTGGCAGACAGAGGATTTAATGTAAAAGAGGACGTAGAACTTTACTGTGCAGAAATCAAGATTCCTGCTTTTACCAAAGGTAAAAAACAGTTAACTGCTATGGAGGTAGAAACAACTCGAAATCTTGCCCATGTTCGTATACACGTTGAAAGAGTAATTGGACAACTAAGGCAAAAATACAGAATATTGAGTGACATTATGCCTCTCACCCTTGTAAAAAAAACTGTCCCGGACTCTCCTCCAGTTATCGATCAAATTTTAGTGGTCTGTTCTGCGTTGGTGAACTTTATGCCTTCTGTTATACCGTTCGATTGAATTCAGTATCGTAGGTATACAATTGCTCATTTTCAAGATGGTGATTTTGTTGAGTTTTTATATAGTGTTGAGAAGTTTTGATGTAGTGTTTGAATCTGATAAGTTAATATTGAAAAATTCGATAATAATTTGTACAAGATGTATTGTTCAAATCAGCCTTTTGATGGTTTATTATTGTTATGTTGCTGAAATTAAGATGTATGTTTGAAGTTGTTTAAAAATACGAATTGAAAGTCATTCTATGTTCTAAGTTTTTATTTAAAAAATGTAAACTTGGTATTTATCCCATTTCTTCCATATAGGTTTTTTTGTTCTGTACAATATCTTTATCTATGTTTGAATTTTTTATTTTATTTAAAAAACAGTGTAGACTCTTCATTAAATTGGGATCTGATTATATTGATCGAAATAAAAATTTTCTTTTCTAGTGATTTCTCTATACTTTCTAAATAGTTAATTTATTTGGTTACTTGTTTATTCATGCTACTATTATGATGGTGAATACGAATTAACTTTTATTAAATTTATTAATTTAATTTTAATTAAACTTGATTGATAAGATAACTAATTGATAGTTATTAAAGCATTTAAACAAAACTACTCTAAAATTTGGATTTAAGTTTTAATATTTAACTTTTTTTCACTCCATAACAAGTCAATTTAAAAGAATGTGAATTGATTTTCATTAAATTTATTAATTTAATTTTTATTAAACTTGATTGATAACTAATTGATAGTTATATAAACATTTAAACAAAACTACTTTAAAAGCTGGATTTAAGTTTTAATATTTAACTTTTTTCACGGTAAAACAAGTTAGTTTAAAAGAATGAGAAATAATTTTCATTAAATGTATTAATTTAATGCTTATTAAACTTGATTGATAAGATGTATAAATTTTATTTAATATTTTTCAGGATGAGAAACCTTACATGTTTATAAAAAATCTCAATAACCATTGTATTTGAGTTTTAGATAGGTTTTTGACGTTTTCGACATGTCATGTCAAAAACTGGTTTTTGACGTCAAAAACCCAACCCTGATATTAAGTGCCAGCTTAACTGGCACAAGACAACAACACGAAAAAAAAAATTGATAAACTTTTCTATGAGAGTAATACTGTAGTAGGCAGTCAGTGAAAAAGAAAACATCCCAAAGTAACGAGTTTCGAATATAAAGATTACCTAATATCACAAATTGCTTATCAATTCTTTTTATTAAGATTACCTGTTGTCAGGTACTTGATGAAAACAAATCAGGGTTGGCAAGTTTGACAAGTTCAGCTGCTTTGTTGTTTCCAAGTCTGTTTTGAACTTTAAATTGCACTAATTACATGTGTTTAAAAAATCATCTCAATAGAAGCAGCTGATGCCCTTGCAGTCAACAATAGGTTTAGCACCTGGTTCAGGCGATCAATTGTTCTATTCTTTTTCTTACTCTAGAAAAAGCGACTTTTCTACCAATTGAGTGACGAACTTTTAATAAGCAAGCTTCATTAAAAAGGCATTCATAGAAAGAATCAGATTTTTCCTGGAATTTCAGGAAAACAGGAATAATATCAGGGAAGTACTTTTCATTTTCAAGTGTAAAAGATTTTTTCCAGATCAGTCAAACTTTCCCCACAAAGCGAGGATCTGCATGATAAGCAAAGAACTAGAAAGCTCCCAGTGCTTGCTAGTATTGCTTCTTAAAAGCTGTTAAATTGAATTTATCTTCATCGACATCAATTTTTGTTTGATTATTGTTTTTTCTAATAAAAATAATCTGCACTTCATGCCCATTAAATTCCTTCTTTTGAATTTTTAGAAATTTGATTTTTAAAAATCATGATTTAAATCAATGATTTTTTTAAAAAATCACCTGATTTAAATCGCTCAACTCTGATACATTCTATAAGTATAATGAACAATAAACATAATAAAGTAACTTGTTAATATTTGGAAAAGAAAATATCAGTATTTTCCAAAGTACATTGGTGATAATTGAGTTTCAAATCATGATGTGGCACTACGTATAGTCATTTCTTCACAGTTGCGAAGAGAAGAAAAACTATACCAAAGCTCTAAAAGAGCTCCAAAGTACTATATTTTTTCATCATTTAAAAAATTAATTTGTTTCATTTAAGTCAATTAGATAAAATTGCAATTACTAGACCAATGGAAATGAGAGTGAGTCTCATTTGTACACATGCATAAATAGTAACATTTCATTAATCAATTTTATTCTGCTTTTAATATTTTCTCATCACACACAAGATAATTGTATAAGAAATATAGTTTTGGATAGTTTTGCACATTTTGGACTGAATGGTAAAAACTGATTTTTACCGTAGTGCCGAAAACTTTGCCAACTCTGATAAAAGTACTTGCAACTATTTGTTTTAGTCATTGAAAAATTTAAGCAGGAAATTGCTTTCAACCGGGCTTAAGTTTTAATATCAGTAACTTTAATGCATAACATTTTAATTTGAAAAAAAATTATGAACTCATTTTAATTATTCATTACTAGTTTATCAACATAATTGATATGATGTAAAATGATAGTTCAATAATTTTCAGCATCAGAAAGTCAAATGTGTTTACAAAACATGTCATTAATTTCTGTATTAGACCATGTTAGTTTTCGACGGGCTTTTGCGTCATGTCAAAAACTCAACCCTGAAAGATCTATATCTATAAAAATGAATGTATGTATATATACTAGTTCTCTATACAAATCCAGTTTGCGTCAGATTTTCATCAAACTTGACACAGAGGTTCCTTGATGCCCTAGAATTCTCATAGGCGGGGTCTTGAAATTTTAAAAAATCTAAAAAGCTCAAATTTAAATTTTTTGTCAAAAAATGACTCTTTTATAGGAATCTAGCCTATTTATATTGTAATCGAGATAGGCCTTTTAGCATTGAAATTGATGAAATTTAAGATTTTTAAATATGAGTATTTTCCAACAATGATTATGATTAAAGTAATGAATTTTCAATTTAAGGCTCACCTATTTCCTTTTAGCATTGAAATAAGTAAAAAACAATCATAATTCATGATCCCATTATTGACAAAAAATATGTATGATACAGAAAAATGAGAGGCTCTTACAGATATTTAATGTTTATTTTTGCGAGCCTTTTTTAGTCCTCCTATTAGAGGAATTATGCAAAAATATGGATTAACTGCCTCATACATTTTCGCTTTTAGCTGGTGCTATTTTTCTGTGAACTTTCAGTGAATCCACAGTTTTCGTCAGATTTTAATCTCACTTGGGACAAAGGTTCCTTAATGCACTAGAATTCACATTGGACTTTATAAAAAGAACCACGGATTTGAATTTCAAATTTGCAATTCGACGACAGTTGCGTCTGTAATGGAGATAAGCCTTCAGAACGAGAAATAGATTTATTTCTGAGTTATAATAATTTTTACTCTGTAGGTGGAAACAATTAATAAAGAAAAGTTAACATTTTAAATTTGGCGGGTGAAATTGATGCAATTTTTTCACTTCCATGTGCATATATTTCATACCAGTGGACGCGGCAAAGCACAGACAACATTTATCTTTCATTTTCACCTTTTGATAAGAATATTTTTCTGTAAACGTTTAACTTTCTGGATTATTTTAGTTTTTTTTTTTTTTCAAAGTTTGTACCTAAGAGACAGATTGATGCAAATTATTTTATACCCATATGAATAAAACTCTTTCAAATATTTTTTTTCCCTTCATGCTATGTTGTATTGATAAGCACCCAGGCGACGCCAGGTATTAAGCTAGTACATAATAAAATAACGACGGCATTATTACAAGAATTTACTTTTTATTGGAACAATCATCCAGTTTTTAAGTACAAAATGTATTCTGAGTATTGTGAAAACCTTAATAAAGAAGCAAAACGAAGATACATCAATAAAATCAAAATCATCAATAATAAGGAACCAAAATTATTAAGTAAAAATGAACTTCCCAGTAACATGTCCATTATGCAGGATTTAGCTTACAGTCATATTGTGAACTACTAGGTTTATGGTTACCTTCAATTAATAAATATTCAAAACCAATAGACGGCTATAATCACACTTATGATATATAAAAATAAGTACAATATTAAATAGATATATACATATAAAGAAATGAAAAGCAGTACATATAATAAAAATTTTCCATACGTGTATATATATATAACAAAACAAAAAATGTAACATGTGTATAAACAGAAAACAATATATCAAACAGAAATAACAAAATAAAAATTATCACAAAAATAATATCGTCGGGGTTTTTTTCGCTTCAAATTTCCTACTTGAACCATCAGAAAATTCATCTTGAGTAAAAATCCGACCCATCAACTCTGGTAGCACAATTTTCCTAAAAAAAAGTTCAGCTTTTGGAGCTGCCCAGCTCCAGAACTGAGGGTCGGGCTTGATTCTTTCGATGTATACATTTTCAGGGTTCCATAGGACAAAATCGCAATACCCCCTCTGTGAAATAAATAGCTGGCACTGCACTTGATAATACCACGAGTGCTTCCTAGAGAGGGAGGTTTTGCCATCTGTGGTAATTAAACACTGGTGATCCAAAAGAGAATCCCCTTTGTTCCGCACACAATATGGGCACTTTACCTCCAGAGAACCAAGACCACAGCAGTCACAAAAAATCAATGCATCAGGCGAAGCACCAAGATGAGGATATTCCGGGTTTATAAGTAACCCACATGAGGAGATCTGGACATTTTGATGTTCTGCCTTCAGAATCGACATGTAGGCATTCTTCGCATCTTGCTCATGTCTGCAGCCCCAAGATGTAGGTTTTGAAAAAAAACAGGCTTTGGACGGATAACATATTTTTTTGACAGTAGATAATGCTGGTGCATCCAACTTGGTATGGAGGGCCGACTTCAAATTGGATGCAGTTATCCGTCCAGCCCGGTACAGAAACCATTTTTTGCTTTTTGACTGCTGAATCGTTTCTGTATTTATCAATTTTGATTCAGCAGCACTGACTTCGATTACAACATGAGATGCAGCCTCTTCCAGCTCCACAAGGGTCTTGCTTAAACCTTGTTCTGAAAACAAGTTACTCAGGTATAAATGATTTACTATGTTTTCATTGAAGCCTGGAACAACATTTAAAATGGCACTATTGCAGCCAGCATCTTTTAATTTGTGACACATAGCCTGGAATTCATCATCATCCATTCTGGGTACTTGGGGTAGGTTGACAGGGCTTTCATTTACTTTCGAGCCACCGGGAGTTGAAAAATTAATACTTTTTATCTCGGCAAAATCAACATTTTGCTTAGGCTTACCCCAGTACTGTTTAATGGAAGTGACGGATTCTTCCTCTTTCTTTAAGGTGATGTTTTGCACAAAAAACATCAGTGCAGCAACATGCGAGCATGCTTCACCCAGCCCAGCCATGCAAGTGCAGTGTGCTGACTGAATGATACCTTCTGGGCTGCAAATGAACCAAGGGTTCAGGGCTTTCTCTGCGAGTCGCTGGGAATGCTTTACCTACAAATCAAAAAGAAGAAATAAGCTACATAAACAAAATTATATAAATTATAAAAGAGATGATATACTATTTTAACAAAAAATCAAAATCATGAAACATGTTAGCACACATAAAAATATATATTGTCGTCCCCGCTTAATCAAGCAACAGATAAACAAATACTCCGCTTATACATAAGGTTCGAAAATATGATTTTTGGGAAAATATCGAAAAGATCCAATATTTTGATATATATGAGATATTTTGATATAGCCCCGATATTTTCAATAAGCACAAAGTAAAGGCTTTAAATACTAAATGCATCTGTAGGTCACTGCTGTTAATTTTCTTTTATCATTATGAAAACATACAGACCTCAAATTAAAGTTTCCTTCATTATTTTTATAAATACATTTCTTATAAAAATATTATTTCTTTTAAGTGGTACTTTCATATGAATAAATTTACAATCATTTAATGTGTTAATTTAATATTATAAAATATATACATAAAATACCTAATAATATTGATATTTTTATTATGTTGGAAAGTGGCTGCTGTAAATTCTGTCCTTCTATGTACATTTGTATTGTACTATCTGTCATACTGGACATGAGTTCATAAACGAGTCCTGCGTGATCAAGTACACTAACTCTAGTATGTGCAAAAAAAAAAAAAAAAATAAAACAAATTATTGAAAATAAAATTTAAAACAAATGTTCACTTTTTGGAAAAATATGGTTATTTGGTGAATCACTATTTTTAGTATGAAAGTAAAAATTTGACAGTGAAGAAAATAAATAACTTGATTTAAAACAACTTACTGCAATGTTTTTTTTTTTTTTTTGAACTAATGTCTAATATTCTAAATTTTAAAAGTATTCCTCTTTTCCTGCAATGCTCTATTTCATCAAAAGAAAGTAAATTTTGTTACGGAATTTATTTTTTTTTTTCGAATTTTACCCTTTCAAAATGAATTTCACTCCTCTAAAAAATGTCGAGGGAGATTTTCAAGCTTAAATGCAGTATTAATAAGTACACTTATGTCTAGACTAAGATTATGTAGCTAAAAATTCGACCAGCAATAAATGTATGTATGAAATTTTTTTTAGTTATGGGATCGTTTTCATAAGCTTGATTTTGAAAATGAATTCTAAAGTTTGAGCTTAATAACTAAGTGTACATTAAAAAAAGACGCAGAAAAAAAAACATAGAAAAAGACTAAGGTATGTTAACTAAACACGAATTTAACGTACCTTTCCAATCACCAAAAACATGTCCGAAATTTTCTTTGAATAGACATCCAGCACCCAGCCACAAGAAAACAGACTGTAAGCTTTAAGCTTTTGTAAGCTTTAAATTCTGCCATTGTGTAAGCACTTACTCCATATACCAAATAATTAACTATATCAATGTATGATAAGTCCGGCATGTCAGACACATTAGTTGAAAGTTCATTTTTACTTATTAAATAAGGGTCCTCATTATTGATGATCTTGATTTTATCGATGTATCTTCGTTTCGCTTCGATGCTAAGGTTTTCACAATACTCGGAATACATTTTTTACTTAAAAATTAGATGAAAAAAAAACTCAGTACTCGCAACACCATACAACACATACGATAAGCACGAGGTCGCTTGTCCTCCAGCAACGGTTGCTAGGTTCTGTTGCCATGCAAAAATCACATGTCTGAAACTGCTCTATAGGGCAGTAGCAGCTGACGTCATCCTGGGAGACAAACAAACACCACGTGCTGATGACAACTAAACATACTCGAAACGTCGTCTGCTTTTCTTTCCGAGGATTTGCTCTGCACTTTTTTCTTGTACATTTGACTGTTATTTTGGCCCATTCTTTTTCAGTTTTGGCTTGTTTTGTTTGTTCTTCATACTGATGCTTCATTTTCAACGCATCATCATTTAAAAAAAGTATTATTTCTTGAACTTTCCGTGTTTTTAACCTCTGAGTAGAATAACAACAAACTGTCTGCTAATATGCTCGTTTTGATAGGATTTGATTGTTCTTAATGCATTAAATGTTCATAAACTGTGCAGTTATCGATCCTTCTTTTTCTTTTTGTGTATTTGTACGGCAAGTTAAAAACGCATCAGTTTAAAATTTATTTTTACTTAATAAATACGGATCCAATTTGTTAATAATCCTGATTTTACCAATGTATCTTCCTTTTGCTTCGTTATGAAGGCTTTCACAAGACTAAAAACACATTTTACAATTAAAAAAGGCTAGAAAAACAACTACGCACTCGCAATACCATGCTATACATACGGTAAACATGGAGTTGCTTGTCCACCAGGAACGGTTGCCAGGCTCCGTTGCTATGCAAAAAGCACGTGGCTGCTATTGCCCTATTTTTGAAAAAGAAAAAAAAAGTCTTCTCATCATGTGAAGCTGATTAGCTTCTAAATAAATTAACACGGGTTATAATTAGAGTCCTTCGTAGCTTAGAGGTTCCAGAAAGAAAGAAAAAACCCTGAGGTGAAGAAATTTTTTTCTCAGTCTACGATAGGGCAGTAGCAGCCACGTGCTTTTTGCATAGCAACGGAACCTAGCAACCGTTCCTGGAGGACAAGCAACTCCATGTTTATCGTATGTGTAGTATGGTATTGCGAGTGCGCAGTTGTTTTTTTAGTCTTTTTTAAAGTGTAAAAGGAATTCCGAGTGTTGTAAAAGCCTTCATAACGAAGCAAAAGGAAGATACATTGATAAGATCAAGATAATTAACGATTTAGATGTTTATTTATTAAGCAAAAATGAATTTTAAACTGATGCGCGTCTAACTTGCCGTGCAAATACAAAAAAATAAAAAGGAAGGAACTATAGATCCACAGTTTATGAATATTTAATGCATTAAGAACAATCAAATCCTATCAAAACAAGCATATTAGCAAACATTTTTTTTGTTATTCTACTCAGTGGTTAAAAACACGGAGAGTTTAGTAAAAAACATATTTTTTTAAATGATTGATGAGTTGAAAATGAAAAATCAGTATGAAATACAAACAAAACACGCCTATTTGAAAAAAGAACGGGCCAAAATAGCAGTCAAATTTACAAGAAAAAAGATTCATCGGTAAGAAAAGCAGACGACGTTTCAAGTATGTTTAGTTGTCAGCAGCACGCGGAGTTTGTTTGTCTCCCAGGATGACGTCATCTGCTACTGCCCTATTGGTACTAGTAAGTTTTCACTGCCAAAGTTACGAAACAAATATTGGCTTCCAAGCTTTTTAACTAATATCTGTCTCTCTCATCGGTGATTAAATTCATACAAATACGAGTCTGGATTTAATTTACATTTGAATAATCGTAATCGTTCGTTTTACCATCTGAACCTACTCGAATATTTCGATAACTCGGTTAGGTCATCCAAAGGCTGCAATTTGAATTTTTTAACTTATTAACCTATTACTGTCTGACATTTTTTTCCAAAGATATTTTGCATACTGGTTACGCGGCTACAGAATACACTTAACAATGGTTATGTGCTGCAATCTGTTAATAATGAATTGAAGCAATACCAAAGTAATAATTGATTATTATTTGGTTGAAATGTTCGTTTTTGGTCAATTCAGACACTTTTTGGACCGTCCCTAAAAAGGGACACTAGGCATTAATGGGTAAAGAATTGTCTGAATATTTCATAACATTATGAAGACGAACTGCCGAAATAAAACACAAATTAGCCAGAAAGAGACACAATTTATTCGATTATTTTTCATTACATTTCAAAAAGTGCTGAGTGTGAAAATACATATTAGTAGTAAATAAGCAAATGTCGAGACTTTCAGTTACAAAATGAAACTTTCTCATTTGCAATTTTTATGGATCAAGCAATATTTCGGGATCAAAGCTGCAATCATTTTTTGTAAAAAAAAGTTAAAACATGCCCATTTTAATTTTTAAAATCTTTTTTTAATTATGAGGGTCAGGATACATTTAGAAATTTTCTTTAGTTTGAGTTTGAGTAAATTAGTAAATTTTAAATAGTGCTAAAAGTTGTGGAAATGAAAAAACCTTTGTAATTGGTGCTCTTAACCCATTAATGCCTGACATTTTTTTTCCAAAGATATTTTGTATACTGGTTACAAACAGTGTTTAATGGACAGGAAAAATAATAAAAAAAAATATTATATAAAAAATAAGGATTTTATTAAGGAAAGAAAAATCGTTTCTTAAAAGTTACGATAGACCCCAGAGGGTATACATACTTTTTTTACTAAATTTTTTTTCTGCCTACGATATAATATTTAAAAAGACACTTTATATGAAGAAATAAAATCAGCAATTAACATAAACTGGGAAGCTGGGAATCACTTTGAAAACTTAGCTTCTTTTCTTGAGATTGTGAACGATGTCATTTTTGATAAAGATCATATTAAAACGGCTACAGAACACACTTTACAATGGTTATGTGCTGCAATCTGTGAATAACGAATTGAAACAATACCAAGGTACTCATTAAACACTATTGTTTGGTTGAAATGCTCATTTTAGGGAAATTCAGACCCTTTTTGGGGACCCCACCCTAAAAAGGTACGTCAGGCATTAATGGGTTAAATAGTTGCTTTTCACAGTGTAGAGTAGACCGACCACTGAAGGAACACTTCCAGTGAATGAACACCTCATATTTTTTGAAAAAAAAAAAAAAAAAATAAACATTTTTCTGGGAGGAATAGGCAGTAGTAACTTCTTTCTACACATTTCCAAAAAGAAAATGGCTAGAAAATGTTGCGTTTGTCTTTTGCTTGGGGGTGTTCATTCACTGGGTTTGGGCACTTTTTCTCCTTTCAATCCCCCCAAAAACAGCAGTAAAAATTCAGAGCAGTAAAAATTCCCGCAATATTTAAAAAAAAAAAAAAAATGATCACATATATATTATATAAAGTGTTGTTACAGTCATGTGACAAGTACCACAATTTTTAATCATGCTATGCATTTTCGAGAACGAAATCTCGCTTGAGTGTTCATTCACTGGTCGGTATACCCTACCCAGGTAGCACAAAAGACGTTTAAACGTTTTTAATCGGTTGTAACAACGTTAATAACCATTTTACAACCTTTAAAAAACGAAGTGTGCTACTTGGGTATTTTATAAGTAACGGCGATAAAACATAAATGTAACAGCACTTTATACATGTAAAATATTTGTTTTTTATTGTCGCTTCTCATAGCCAGAATAGCCATTTTTATATCGAAAAAAGACAGATAATAGATTTCAAAGAAAACAGATAATAGATGCATTAGAAATCAGCCGAGCGAACTTTTTTTTTTTTGTTTCTTTCAAGAGAGAGAGGCACAACCTTTTGCAATCCCCCAAATAAGCATCCATTCTTTTCACGTAGCACCAGAATCGGCGGAATGCCATTACCACGAGAATTTTGACGCCCAGTTGCCGCCAGATGGAGGCACCTGGGCTCTTTTTGATGTGAAAGAGCACTAGGATTTAATTTTGAATAGGGATATTCAAAGCCAAACGAATACCCCAAGGGATCTTTTGCATGCCGCATAATCATACGACATGGGTGCCGAGGATTTTCCGCATCTCGAAAATCCGCCGACTGGCCAACTCTAGGATCGAACACGGGTTATCGGTGCGGAAAGTCGACGCTCTACCACCACGCCACCAAGTCGGCCGGGCGAACTAGAATGCTTTAATTTTCAAAAGTTTTTCAGCTATATAAACAATTGTTGATCACGTGTTAAAAGTGACAGTGATAGACAAACCTTTTTCAAAAAAAAAAAAAAAAAAACCCATACGGTTAAAATTAGAAATGGACCGAAGCTACGACATGGCTGAAGTATGAGGAGCGATTCGGCCTATGATAATTGACGCTGTAAATTTTCATTTTACAATTATAATTACATGAAATATTGTTCTTTAAGCTCTATAGAAAAAAAAGGAGCAAATTATATTTAATTAAAATAGTCGGGTGTACTGAGTCCATGGAACCAGAATCTGTTTAACCCATTTATGCCCAAGTTTTTTTTAAACATTTTTTTTTAAATTTTTCTCTGCTTAAAACTCTTACTTGGAATGGTTTACATACATTTTAGGCTTAAAATAGTTCGCCGTTGCCATATTTATTAAGTTATTTAACGTCCTGTTTATGGGATATTTTGCAGATATGTGAGCAAAATGCGACCTTACTTGACTTTACTTTTGCGAAGTAACATTACAGAAGGCATCTCTGATCAATTTTAAGCAAATTATTTTAAAATAGTTTAATTTTATCAAAAATAAGTTCGCAAAAAAACTTACTTTCTGTGGCTACCCATGCTGGATCGTTGCTCGACTGATTTGTCTGAAAATAGCTGTCAATCAATAAACTCTGATGTCCAAATAGTGGCTCTGACTGGTTTTCTCAAGAAGAAGGACTATTTAACTTGTGAAAAGCAGCTTTAGAGTAAAATGATCCCATTACAGGTTTTTGTATGCAGTAACTAACAAGCGTCCCATTTTTAGGCTACTTTGCATAAATGAGTCAATAAACAATTTATTCTATTTAACATGAAAACTATTAACTTATTTATTCTTATGAAATATAAATAAGTTAAATTAAATCATGTTATTTAATACAGTGAATTCTCACTTATGCGCCGGCCCAAGGGATCAACAGAAAAAGGCGTAAAAGTGAGAGAGACGTATAAGTGAACAAGTCTATTTAAAGGACTAAAACGCAACATAGGTTCTAATGAGAGAATGAATAAGAATGTTTCTATGGAAAAAGGACATATTACTACGATTTGGCAATAACTGTAACTTAACTACAATGATAAAGGGAAAATAATAATTGTAGCATACCTAATTACAAACTGTTCCCTTTAAAACAATCCATAATAGGTAATTGTGCCTCTCCGAACTCTAGTTCATGTGGAAAAAATGCCTTTCGCGAGCAATAAAGGCGAAAGATTAAAAAGGAAAGAGAAGAAAAATCTTATTTTTTAAAGAAAAATAAATTGAAATTTTCATATTTTTCGGAAAATTCGGCGCATAAGTGAATTATTTATCTTTAGAGCGACACATAAACTAATGATACTACCCTTATTTTGCTATAGAATGTGCTGGGACCATTCAAAATCGTCGTATAAGTGGAAAAGGCGCATAAAGGAGGCGGCGTATAAGTGAGAGTTCACTGATGAACACTTGTGTTGCTTTAAAATGAAGCTAGTAAAGTGTGACCTTCTTTAAACATTTCTAGTGTTAACATGCTCAAAAAAGGTTTTAAAATCATATTTAATTTAATAGAGCTATAATTTTCAGTATAAAATTTCAGTTTTTTTTATTTATTAATAACGTAAAAAAAATTGACCCGTTTTGTAATTGTTGATCATAATTATTAATAGACCAGGTTTATAAAATATCCCTAGAATTAAAAGTAAATTGAAGATGAATTTTTATTTATTTTGTATCAAGCGAAATACGAGGAGAGTTCCATTCTTTGCACACCCACTTTTGAATGAAAGATATTAAGTTTCGATTTCATTTGTAAAATAAAAGAAAAAGTTTATTTTCATTTCATTATTCTTGATAAAAAAACAGTTCCAAAAATTAAACGTGTTAAATATTTTGTATAAAATATTCAACTTAAATTCAAAATTTTTAAATTATAAATATTCAGATAGCTATTGCATACACACAATATTAAGACACACTACGAAAAGCAGCTAATTTCCTGTTTTTTCTATGATTTAATTTTTGAATCATATTAGTTGGTTTTATTATTCACATAAACTTAACTATAGAACACGTTTTTCATATTTCAAATAATGCGTCATAGTGCTTATTTGCAATAAAGAAATTTGAAATATCTTGTTTCTGATGCTAACATTACAAAAAATAGTAAATACTTTACTTAGTGAAGTTAGTTTAAAAAATGAAACAGTAAGCTAAAATTTTTGCATAACACTGAGAATATTGAAACGTATGGAGTATAGTATGATATTGTTTGCATTTATTATACGTTCAATGCTAATACTTCAATATGTATCGCAGCCGAAGCTTCGGCCATTAGTTGGCTGAAGCTTCAGCCAAACTTCGCTTCGTGCCATCTCCGTTTAAAATACTGCATAACCCATTTATAAGACCATATATTAGTGACACTTTCACGGTTATTTACTACTGATTCCACAGGACAATTTATTTATAAGGTAGTTTATTGCTATTAATTTTCTGGTTTATTACTCTTAATTTCACACGACAATTCATTTATAAGACCAGATATCTGCATTTATATTCCAGAAACTTCTTAGCAAGCTAATACCTCTGAAAAAAATAATTATCAGTGTATTGTGTGGGTGTAACTATGAATACTAACAACTGCGGCAATACACATAATGCTACAGATGAGATTTGTGTCGTTGCTCACCCTGTATTAGTTTAATTGTCTTGATTTTGAGATCAAGTGAGTCTCTCATCTGTATCATTATGTGTATTAAATTTTATTTCAATCCGACGACTTCTTCTTGGGTCGCTATTTTCAATGTGCCTGAGTGTATTTTAACCCATTTATGCCCAGTAGCCTAAAAATGGGCGCTTGTTGGTTACTGCATACAAAACCTGTAATGGGTATATATATCCCTTTACTAAAGCTGTTTTCACAAGTTAAACAGTCCTTCTTCTTGAGAGAACCAGTTAGAGCCACTATTTGGACATCAGAGTTTGTTTATCGACAGCTATTTTCAGACAAATTAGTCAAGCAACGATCCAGCATGGGTAGCCGCAGAAAGTGTTTTTTGCGAGATTTTTTTTCTCCATAAAATTAAATTATTTTAAAATGATTTGCTTAAAATGGATCACAGATGCCCTTTGTAATGTTACTTCGCAAAAGTAAAGTCAAGTAAGGTCGTATTTTGCACACATATCTGCAGGGACGTAACTAGGCCATTTTTGAACAGGGGCAAGACTTCGCTTCGCCCCCACCCCATTAAAATAAAATAAAATAAAATATTGGTCAAAAAAATGATAATGCCAGCGTCTGGACCGTCATATACGGGAAAACTTAATGTACATTGCATAGAAAATGAATAAAAAGCACAACTTAATACATACAATACTTCCTCAAAGCCAAAGGGACAAGTGAAACACTTTTACTGGTCACTCTCTAAAAAAATATATATTCATGCCAGTTACTGCACCCTCTTTAGTTTCTCTCCCTCGATCTTTCCCACGCCTTTTCAACGTTAAGACATTTCTTTAACTTTCTGCCTGTGCCTGCATTGAGCTTATTTCTTTTTAGGGAGAGCTGTCTTTTAAAAATTGTGTCTTTTTTCTTAAAAATAATGAAAAGAAAATGATGCAGTTACTTAACCAGTTCATCGACCCTAAAATCTGGCGCCCGGGGCACGAGCCCCGTCTGCCCCCCCTCTAGTTACGTCCCTGCTCATAGACATAAATATGAGATAAATATTTAGCTTGATGAGTTTCAATTCTTTCAAAAAGTATCTGTAGTTTGTCCTTGTTTAATTAGCTTACTTACTTTTATCTTTAAAGACAAGGGGTGTGAGGATGCACCACCTACCGGTGCTCGAAGACAAAAAGCAAGAGATTAATAATTTTTGTATCAGTGTAAGTATATTGTATTTTGTGTAAGTATTTTTTAGTTTGCACTTTTATAAATGATAAATTTTATCTTTCAAAACTAAGCGATGAAAGTGCATCCCTTTGCACCTCCTGCTGGCACTTAAAATCAGGGGTGCCCACAAGGGGTGATTATGGCGCAAGATGCGCTATTAAAATTTTTAGGGGGGGATTTTTTTTAACTAATTCATTTATTCAAACTATTCATTAATTCGTTTTTTAAAGAAAATTATTTACTGATTTTTTAATGTAAATTATTCATTAATTTATTTTTTAATTTAAATTATTGCTTTATTATTATTTTTTATTTATTTGTTTTGTGTGTGTGTGTGTGTGTGTGTGTGTGTGTGTGTGTGTGTGTGTGTGTGTGTGCGTGTGCGTGTGCGTGTGTGTGTGTGTGTGTGTGCTTGGAATGTCTGGAAGGGAAAAAAAGCGATTATATTCTTCGCATAATTCTTACTTAAAAAAAATTAATATATAAAAAAATAATAGTTTTATTTTAAAAAAATTAATAAATAACAAAAAAAAGAAATAAATAATATTTTAAAAAATAAATAAATGATATTTTAAAAAATAAATAAAATAAAAAAGAGGGATAAAAAAAAACCACAATAGGGTTGTGAAAAAATTTGGGGGGGGGGGGGGATTTGCGCCATTGTGCTTGGGGGGTGGGCACCCCTGCTTACAATGGACATAAACACGAGATAAATATCTTCCGCGATGCACTTTATAAATTATACTGTCCAAAATGAATTTAATTTTATTTGTTAAATTTTAATTATTATTAAAAATTTGATTAGCATGAAAACATATTAAAAGAATGTAATGAAAAAAAAAATCCCAAAAGTCAGTGCACCTGCTTGCTCCCCCCCCCCCCCCCCCGAAGGCTTCCATAGTTGAGAGGGAGAAACATCTTTTGCAAACTCAAGAAAGAAAGACTTTCCCTTTTTTTTCACAAAAAATAAGTGCAACAAATGTATCTACGAGAAGAAAATCATTCTTTTACAAATAAACATCAGACGAAAAATAAAAAACAATTTTAGATGTTGATACCACGAAATGATTTTCGTCTCAGTTATATTTTAAACACAAAAAAGCATGAACTCGTCAAGTACAACAGAGTCTCGTTTGTTTGGCCCTCGTTGATTCGGACATTCGAGTAATCCGGATTAGTGAAGATATGGAAGCAAGATCGTAATTTTAAATCATCAAACATTCACTTTAATTAACAGCTCCAAGAGCGGGTCCATGCAGCTTCCGGTTTTGGCGAGGGTATTGAGAGCGAGCAGGGTCAAAGCATAGAAACGAGTCAAAGTCGTCAAAGTGCAATATTCGAGCACAATCTGTAGGTCAAGAGCGAATCATTCGAAAGATTAAAAATTTTGAATTTTTTAATACCTTGAAACATTGACATGCATTTTAATTACAAAACATCAGTTTTTATCGTAAAAATGGTAATAACTGCTTATTTAGGGATTTATTAATTTTTTTATTACGCATTTTTCCATATTTTTGAATTACCGGACTACCTTTATAAAAAAGAAAACTAAAGTGTGAAGACCTGTGGATAATCCGACCGCCGATAATCGGGAGAATAGTTTGTATTCACTTTGATTTCTTCTCCCTTTTTAGAAGCTTCTACTAACAGCTCCTCTTCAACGGCGTTTTTTCTTTTTCTCTAAGACGCATTTTTTTCTTTCTTCTTTCCATGAATAATCTTTATCATTAGTCTTGTTTTCAAGCAAGGTAATTTTGCTGCACAAATTTGGATTTTCAAAATACGAATTTCGAAAAATTTTCTTTTATTTGTTTCGGGTCGTAGTTCGATCGCATAATTGGAATTCCTTTTAAAACATCAGAAAAGAGGAGAAGAAATTGCCGGCGTAATTTTGCAAAAGTTTCTCGGCATTCTTCTTCCACACACAGGCCCGGACCGTCCCACCGGGACACCGGAGCGTATCCCGGTACGCCCGCCTTTACGGCGCCCCTTCGCCCCTTTTCTTTTTTTTTTTTATTCAGTAAGTGAACATTTTTTTAAAAAATCGCGTAGATAACTAGTTTATCATAAAACCAGTTTGAAAGAAAATAACCTCAACTAATAAAAGTATAAATATATCCCACAAAAATGAACATTAGCAATCGGTCAATGAGGTACAAAAGCTTGCACATGCACGCAGTATATACTGCCGTGCTAAGCGCAAAAGTGGTATCTGCAGTCGAGGTCAAACTGAGATATTACTCTTTAAAGTTTTGCGCCACCATGTACACTAGGTGGCCAAAAGTATCCGGACACTTTCAAAAATTCCCATTTTTACATATAGCTCGAGAAATAAGTGATCAATTGTTCCTTAACTTTAGTCATACAAAATATAGGCTTCACCGAACATTTCCAAGTTGAAATTAAATTACCCTTGCATTTGGGGGATGACAAGAAAGGGGGTTGAAAGAAAAACCGCTTTTTGACCATAGCTCTTCGAAAATAGCTCGGAATAAGCTATAAATTTCAGTGATTAATTAGCATACTATGTATAAGTACTGTACAAATTTTTATGAACGTACCACTCTTGCTTCCGAAGATATGAAACATTTTTTAAAAAACGGCAATTTTATTTGAAGGGTTTTCGCTCAGAACACGCAGAGTTTTTGATCAAACCTTATCAAAACTTCAGGAAAGATGACAAAATACAAGAGAAAGAACATACTAAAACGGTAAATAAAAATATTAAAAATCCGATGAAATATGAACGTTAAAAGGAAATAATTTTTCACGGCGCATGCGCGAACGACAGAAATTTATAACTACAAAAATATTGTAGCTTGGTTTATACTGCATCTTATAAAAAAAGTTCCAGTTGAATATCGTAAAAATTGAAAAAGATATCAGCGATCTAGTGAGCTGTAATTCATTCATTCGCAGACAATACATAAATGGCGAGGGGTTGTCCACAAATAGTGTGGTGACAATCGAGCATTTTTTTCAATGTTAAATTGTATACAGTTTGAAAATTTATATTCTGCATAGAAGTCACATTTCGCCTTTTCGGCCAAAAAGACCTTTTACGTTGGTGGCCAAAAGTTATCCGGACACCCCTGAAACGTTGGTTTTGAACGATGACGAAATAACCTTTAATTTAAAAATAGCTCTTTGTGGACAGACCCTCACTGTTTATGTATTGTCTGCGAATGAATGAAATTCAGCTCACTAGATCGCTGATATCTTTTTCAATTTTCATGATATTCAACTGGAACTTTTTTTATAAGATGCAGTATAAATCAGGGTACAATATTTTTGTAGTTATAAATTTCTGTCGTTCGCGCATGCGCCGTGAAAAATTATTTCCTTTTAACGTTCATATCTCATCGTATTTTTAATATTTTTATTTACCGTTTTAGTATGTTCTTTCTGTTGTATTTTGTCATCTTTCCTGAAGTTTTGATAAGGTTTGATCAAAAACTCTGCGTGTTCTGAGCGAAAACCCTTCAAATAAAATTGCCGTTTTTTAAAAAATGTTTCATATCTTCGGAAGTAAGAGTGGTACGTTCATAAAAATTTGTACAGTACTTATACATAGTATGCTAATTAATCACTGAAATTTATAGCTTATTCCGAGCTATTTTCGAAGAGCTATGGTCAAAAAGCGGTTTTTCTTTCAACCCCCTTTCTTGTCATCCCCCAAATGCAAGGGTAATTTAATTTCAACTTGGAAATGTTCGGTGAAGCCTATATTTTGTATGACTAAAGTTAAGGAACAATTGATCACTTATTTCTCGAGCTATATGTAAAAATGTGAGTTTTTGAAAGTGTCCGGATACTTTTGGCCACCTAGTGTATTTGATTCAGATGAAACTTTTCAGATTTTTTTAAAAACTATTTCCCGTTATCAAATGACTATATAATTTTGTATTTAGTAAAAATACGTCATAAAGAGCGACCTGGTGGCGATAACTCAATTTTGTTAAAAAGTGCAGATACGACTTTTGTGCTTAGCACGGCAGTATAGACCTGCGATAAGTACTGTCAGCTCAAAAGAAAGGCTCGAAAACTTGGGAACTTCGGGGAACAAAGCAGTAAGTTACCCTCAATGCAGTTGCGTATATAGCATCCCCGCAGTCCCGGCTGGGTGGGAGGGGGCGCATGAGGTTTGAGGGCACACGATCCAGGAAATTAGCCCTATAATTTATTTTTTATAGTTTATTAAGGGGTGTGGGACGAACTTACAAATCTTGCACGAGAGGGGCGCACCCAAGTCTATGTACGCCACTGCCTCTATGTTTTTTTGTTGATGTTAACACATAGTTCATTATGTGCTAAAAGACCATCCCCATTCCCATAGCTTCTTCTTGTCGTATTTTGAGATTAACTAGCAGCAGACCGGGTTTTTAAAAATGTTCTAGGGAAAATATTAAGAGAGGAAAAGGACAGTGGTTGGTTACGCAGACAGTTTTGAAAGCTTTTATGGCAGAAATGGGTTAGCTAAAGTGGCGCCCTAGTCTGCTACTTCCTAAGTGATGACGCCTCCAGGCTTTTCATCAGATGTACTTATGTGCGCATCATACCGTATTTTATCATTCGGCAACATTTGAGTTCTATTCGGCAAACTCATAATTCCCGTTCTCCCAGCAATCTCCCGCACCCCCGCAGCCCGGCTGGGCGGGAGGGGGGCGGACACATGAGGTTTGAGGGCACACAATCTAGAAAAATCGCCCTATGATTTATTTTTTATAGCTTAATAAGGGGGTGGCGGACGAATTGTCTGACAATTTTAGAAATTAAAGGTCGAAAAGCTCGATTTCAGACCCATGTGTTTTCACATATAATTATGTTGCTGCATAAAAGGAGGGGGGAGTATAACCCTTATCGCCCCACCCTTGACAACTAGTCCAGTAACCTGGTACATCGTAAGTTGCACCAAGTGGGGGTAGTAGGTTTCTTTTTTTTTTTCTTGTATGGGATATGACCGAGATGCAAAATCCAAGTTTTCGACGTCGGCGACCTCCCGGAACACTTTTGAAAGTCACAAAAACTGCTAAATTTTCGTACTTTTTTCAGATTTTTCACATTTTGACCATGAAAGAGCACGTTTTCGACCAACATCATATTACACATATTTAAACTACATTAAATTTTCTACAATTTGACACCAGAAAGGTCTTTCTAGCTATAACAGTTTTTGAGATACAGCTTTTCAAAGTTTCGCAAAAAAGTACAAAAATACCCAAAACTGCTAAATTTTCGTAATTTTTTTTTTGGATTTTTCACATTTTAACCATAAAAGACCACGTTTTCGACCAACATTATAATAAGATATACATTTAAATTACATTAAATTTGCTACAATTTGACACCAAGATGGGCTTATTAGCTTAATATTTTTTGAGATACAGCTTTCAAAGATTCGCAAATTCTCCAAATTTGAACATTTAATTAATTTCCTTGTTTCGTCATATATGAAATTGTCTTTATGTCTTCAATAAACTGTTTGATATGAGTTAATGTAGTAAACATTTATTCAAAAATCTCCTAATATAAAAATTAAATAAATATATATTTAATAATTATAAAAAATACATAAATATTTCTGTTAAATCAGAATCGGCCCAGGATGTCTAGAGGAGGATTCCACTTACTAATGCCATTTATGGGAACGATCGGCAATTTAATGGGGGAAAGTGGACGGATTTTTTTGCAAACTTTTATGCTGAAAATAGTATTGATGAGATGATGTCAGGCCATTCATGTGCCCGAGTTAAAAAGGCTCACACTTTGACATATCTAGCATTAGCACAGGGATTGGTAAAATCAATTGTCTTTTCAGAAAAAGATATATTTGAGCATAAAAATCTTCTGTCAGATTATGACAAATCTTGAATTCTAAAAGCGCACGAAGAAAATTTTCGCTTGATAGAAACAAAACTCCGCGGAGCCCTAAAAAAATTGAAGGCAATGAACCAACGACACAGCTGTGGGTTAACTACTTTTATGCAAGCAGAAAGGATGGAAGACTGGAGTTTGCATCCGAACAAATGGAACAACTGGAGTTTACCGTTCAACAAACACTACCGTTCTTTCATGCTGCAAGTCATTTTTCTTATGCCAATTGTGCGTATCTATATCGACAAGACATGCTGGAATCGGGGAACAAATTGGATTCCACTGAATATTTACAATTTACTGCTGATGGATAATTCACTATCAGCTGTTTACAGAAGTTCTACATATGTATGGTCGTCATCTATGACCATTGAACAGGTGTTGATTTGCTCAATGAAAACCTATGGAGGATTGACTCGGTTCTTGGAATAATTGAAACTGATCTTGAACGATGAACACTGGGTATGATCTATTTACAGAACATGTATGCAGCAGTTAAGGAATTATGCAATGCAAAATTACCCGCAACTGAGCAGCACGTAGAAGTAAGGCCATCGCGAAATACTAGAGATTAAGTTGATACAAAGAAGCTATGCGACTGGTTTTTTAAGTACCATCCATTTTCTAAAGTGGATGTTTTGTCATTAAGCAGTGCAATTGTGGGGGAGAAAAGGAGCAAATTGTCTCTTGGCCAGAGACATTGGGAAGAAAGCAATGCTGAAGATTGTAGGGGAATTTTTCCAAGAAGTCAAACGCGACCGTAAAAGCAAATCTCTGTCTCTTTCCTCTGCTATTCGTACTGTAACTGTTAGCAGTAGACGTTTGACTATCTACCCACTTACACTGTTTCATAGGATATGCGTTTTGAAGCAGTCTGACGAACTGAAGAACTTCTTCACTCACGAGCTTTCACCGTTCCCGATGTTTCTATTCACTACAGACGTTATGAGGAAGGGCAATAAGTCCTTTTTTTATGCAGTAGTCCAGTCAAACCCTCAACGACCAACGCTAGCAACAGTTCACTAAGGTTGCAGTCAAGACCAGTTTCAACCTGGAGAGACTTTTCTCACGCAAGATGCTACAAAGTAATATTATCTTCATACACGCCATCAGGTGCAGCAGTGGCTGGGTTACAGAAAGAATCCACTTGAATAGGGATGGGTTACTACAACCCAAAGATCTTTCTCCAAATATAATGTTGAGAGAAGTAGCCGCGGTAGACCTACTGAAGATGATTTTCTGCAGTTGTAAGAAATTATTTTATATTATTAAGTTTTATTAAGTATTATTACTGTTATTTTATATTATTAAGTGCTGTGTCTGTCGGCGGGTTGGGAATTGATCAAAAACTATTATGTAACTATACTGAGAACCGATGTAAGCGAGTGATGATACGTTAACCTTTTCTCCTCTCTCGTTCTTCCCATCTGTCGATTACTGTCAATCGTTTGTTAAACTACAAAAGAAATAAAAAATTTGATTGATCTTACTTTGCGAAGGAATGCGGAACTTTTATAAGGTTTTTGTTTGCGTATTTGTGTGTCCCAATTGCCTCATATGAAGCCCCAAAATGCAGAATTTTAAACCTATTTTTCAAAAATTTCCCCGGGGGAGAAACCACCGGCCCCCCTAAAATTACGAAGATTCTACCCTACTTAAAAGAATTCATTGATCTCTCTCTTAATACCCCTACTCCAATAAAAGTCAATCCAAAAAAAGAATTAAGAAAAAAAAAACTCAAGAAACAGCATGTGTGGGGGGGGGGGGCAGCAAGAAAAGACTTATAATACACACAAATGTTTGTGTGTTTGGGCAATGTGCAAACTAAACCCTCCCGAAATTTTTTTTTATATACGGTCTCGCCACAGCCCCTCAGTATGGAGGCGCCCTTTTTATCTTCTGTCCATTGCCCTCCCAAGACACCCAGCACGGGTCTGTCCACACACGTTTCTGGATCCGTGAACTTCTGTCATTACTGCATGAATTTTGTTTTGATTACAGATGCAAGGTTGGTACTGCATCTCGATTCAATTATTTCTATGGTTTTATTCCCAAAAGTTAGGTTTTTAGGTCCCTAATGTAAAAATCATCTTCAAAAAGAACAAATTCTTGCATTGTCAAGTAAAAATTTATCTTAACGGCGGCAAATGTTCACATATTGCTTTTGAAAATCATCGTTTTTCGGAAACCGATGGAACATCACATCTTTGCTTTTATTTCCATTTTTACAATTCGCTATAGCGCAAGATCCAGTATTTTTTTTAATGAGCAATGAATTTTAACACCGTGAAATAAATGAGAAATAACAAGTTTTACCAGTAATGCTTTTTCAGAATTTCTTTAAAAAATATTTCCCGTTCTCAAATGACCAAATAATATTGCATTTTGGTAAAATACAGTGCGTTTCGAAATGATAGGTCCACCAGTAAAAACGAAAGTTATGCTAGTAAAAAAGGTTGTAATGTGTACAAAGTACTATTTTATAAACTACATTACTTCATTCAATGTAAAATAGCTCATAAATAATTTACAAATAATAGGAATAATGAGGGAAACTAGAATTAGATGAAACAGCTGTTTCAAAAAGATAAGTCCACTGAACCAAACATCAAATAAATGTTGAATTAATAAGAATTTTTCTGATTTTTTTCCTGAATAAGCTCATAAATCCTATTTGGCACGGTTTCTACAAGTTTTTGCAAACAATTTGTCCCGATTTTTGACCATTCTGAGGAAATAGCCCTTTTTAAGTCAGCAGTACTGTTGTACTGCCTTCCGCCTGCATACACCGCTCTTGTGAGTACACCTCACATGTTTTCTGCTGCATTCAGGTCGAGGCCTGCAAGGTGGCTAATCGATAATATGTACAACATTATCGAGAAACCATTCAAAAGTGGACTTTGCAGAGTGCAGAGGAGCATTGTCCGGTTGGAACATGAAGAATAGGCCCCCAATGGGTCCTGATTGTGGAAGAAAATATTGTTCAAACAGCTTGTTATAGCCTGCAGCATTCAAACGATTGTCTACAAATGCTATATTAGTTTTTCCTGTCCCTCTGAATCGGGCACACACCATAACGTAACCACCATCAGCTTGCCTCTTCGAGAATATCTGTCTGTCGTTACGCAGATCGTGCCAGTAATAACGCCAACCATCTGGACCATCCAGGTTGAATTCCTTTTTATCACTGACTATCACACGATACCTATCTTGTTTCCAGGACATCACTTCCAGCTCGAATTTCAATCTCTTTTCTTTGTGCTTTTTAGTCAATTTCGGAACCGCTTTCCTTTTTCCGTATACTAAATTGCCGAACTTCTTTACCGCTCTGTGGACTCTAAATTTTGATATTGACGGGTTTAGTTGTTTGGTCAAAGTGGATATGCTCATTATTTTTAGATTTTAGGCTTCTTACGATAGTGCTTCGTTGTCAGGGTGTCACTTTTGATGGGCGGCCAGATGATTTTTTACTGCTATAAGCATTTCTAAATAGAAAACAATTGTTTGCAACACTTTGCGATCTGTTTAAAAGCTTACCTGTTTCTCTATTCGATTTTACAGACTGTTCAAATGCATCAATTCTCCTCTGCTCAACCAGCGAAAGACTGCAACAAAAACCCGTTTTGTTTGACTACAAAGTGCTGTTCAAATCTGTTTAAATACCTCCACAGCAGCAAGCATAATCCCGTAGTAAAACCAAGAAACGATACTTATACACATTTTTGAAATAAACGTGGTTGGGGCAAAATTTCTGAAGGCGAACCTATCTTTTTGAAACGGTCTGAAAATGAAAATTTGCACCAGATAAGAAGAAATGATTTATTTTTAAGAAATTTCATCTAACATAGTTATAACAATTACAGATATATAATCGCTATCAAAAAAAGTGATTCTTATTCTCAATTAAGAGTCGAAATTTTGAAAAATAAGGGTGGACCTATCATTTCGAGACGCACTGTATGTCACAAAGAGCCACCTGGTGGCGATAACTCAGTTTTGTTTCTAAGTACAGATACGACTTTAGTGTTTAGCACGACAGTACACGGAGGATACAAACAGTTATGTTTTGCCTAGCACATTTAGGGTTCACAAATTCATGTTGGTTAGAATTTAATAAAAGATGTGATTTACAATTAAATAAAATAAAAACAAGTTTATTAACAAATCTTACCTTTCAAAATCAAGAACAGAGGATACGCAAAATTAATGACCGAACGGATTTCAGAAGGACGTCCCTAGGCAGCCGCTCAGAACAATAGAAAGCTATCCTGCTGGGTTGCCAGCTAGCATGCTTTATCGCACTTTTGGCAACTAAGTTGTTCTTCAAAAAATTAAAGTTTTTTTTCCGAACTGCCGTTGCCAAAATATTTTCAAATGTTGAAATTTCTTATAAAATAGAAATGCCACATTGCCATTCGTAAATACAATCTTGCATTTTAAATGTGTGTGGGAGGAGGAAAATTAATAAATGCATGAATAAATTTCAGTGTTATAAAATAAATCTTTTCAGTGAATATTTGAAAATTTTAAACAAATTCAACTTCTGACAGTTTTCTTTTTAATGCAGGAACATTTAAGGACTATATATTTTGTCTCTAAAAATATAGTTGTCCCTTCTTGGGGGATGTTTAGGCTGATGAATATAATCATTAAGCCCCCCCCCCCTAGAAATTACTACATCCGTGCTTTCACCGCCATTCTTTTAATAAAAGCATAAAAACGTTTGTTTCTTTGGTCATTAATGAATACGTTATTAAAAATGTCAAATTTGAGTAACTTTAATCTGCTCTGAAATTCGAAAAATTTTTAGACATCAGTGCAATATTTCAAAACTTAAATGCCTGATTTTCCCTTTTCATTAGATATGCTTAGTGTTCACCCACGTGTTTTATCTATTTGGATAAACTTGGAGTTTAACGTTCAGGGTCTTCCCAGGTCAGAGTGTCAGATAGTTTTTCCACATAATTTTCCCCAAGTTCCAGTCTATTGCTGCTCTTAATATGTCTCATCACCCGGGGGGGGGGGGGGGTATATGGCACTAGTTTTCAGAGAGTCTCTTGTTGGTAGGGGAGGGGGTACTTTTTAGCATTTTAAATTTAAAGGTTGCGCCATCATTCTTTGGAGATGGGCACACTTCCTACAGAGCTGCATCACAGCAGTTAATAGATCATGTTGTTTATAAATGATGATATGCCTAATTGAAAAATTTTAAGTGCTTATGCAATGAGCCCCCTCACTTTACTGCAGTGCGGGAAACATATTTCAATACTTTAAATTATTATAGAGATGGTACGAAGCGGAGTTTGACCGAATAATACCGAAGCTTCGGCTACGGCACATATTGAAGTTTTAGCATAGAACACATATAATAAATACATACAATATGATATCCCAGTATGAGTGAATATCCTTAGTGTTGAACAACATTTTCAGCTAACTGTCTCATTTTCTAATTAATTTCACTAATTAAAGGTTTTGTTTTTCGTTGTTTGTTTTGTATTGCTAGTTCAAGAAAAAAAGACTTTTCTGTTTTTTTTTTAATTGCAGCTAAGTAATATGAAGCATTATTTAGAATATGAAACGTATGTTCTACAGTTGAGTTAATGTTTATAATAAAATCAACTGATATGATTTCAACAATTGATTTGATCATATAATGGTATCAATCAATCAACTGATATGATCATATGATGATCAAATATTAAATCATAGAATAATTTAACTACAAATTAGCTGCTATTTCATAATATCTTAATATTGTAATAGATATCTATTAAAATTTTGAAGTTCAGTTGACTGTGTTTCGATTTTATGTACGTGCATTCTTCCTTTTTAAGTAACAAATGAATCGAAACAAAATCTTTCATCACAAGTGGATGTGCAAGGAAAGGAGGTGCCTCGGATAATAATTAATTAAAATGCAGCTTCAATTTAACTTTTTGATAATTCTAAGGATGCTTTACGATCGTGAACTATTATTAATAAACTTGATCAGTATATACAAAATGGGTTAAATTTACTCAGTATATTAATCAATTTATTTCAGACAGAAATTTTTTACGTATAAAAAGCTCTGTTAAATAAAATACGACTAAAAAAAACTCCCTGTCAGATGTTGAAAACTGATAACTTTCTTGAAATATCAACACTAAAAAGGTTTCAAGAAATCCAAATTTCACCAACTTCATTTCAAAGCAACTAAAGTTGTTCCTAAGATTATTAACAAAATGTAATTTAATTAAACAATTTCTTTACAAGTTTCAAGTTAACTATAAAATACTTTTAACTATTGAAAAGTTTCTGGCCCCCAGGGTTCAATAATTTTCTTGTTTTATATTTTATAAGTGTGTACAGCTTAAAAGACAATATTCTATGAAACAATTATTGAAAAACGCAAATTTACAGCATAAATTTTTATAGGCTGAAGCGGCTTTATCAAAAATCATGCTTCGGTCAGATCGAAGCTTCAGTTAATTGGGCGAAGCTTCGTACCATCTCTAATTATTATGGATTAAATTATCTTTAAAAAAGGTGGTTTATTCCTTTTATTTTCGTGTTACAAATCAATCTGAAGTAAAAAATATTTTTTTAATTTATTATTAATTTTTAACTCTGGTAAGTACTTGAGAGCGCAAAGCGTCTTTAATTTTGAAAGTGAGGGGGCAGTCACTTCCCCTTCTGCCTATGTGTCTTAAAAACTATGCTTTTTAAAAACTTATCAATTTGTTACACACGTAATAATCTGGACAATTGCTTTCGTACATAACTTTCATGGCAAAGCAAAAAAAAAAAAAAAAAAAATGTAAAATGGGCTTTAATTTTTTGTGACAATATTTATTGCGGGATAATAATTTTTATTTAGTCTCTTTCTTGATGGAATTATGTGACAAGTTTGGGCACCAGGTATAATTCATACTATGGACTTTTTTTTTCTATTGCTTTTCTTGGATGATTTTTCATCCCAAAGCTCACACTTTGTTGCTTTCAACAAAGCTTAAAATCAAGTTGTACAGGTTTACCCAAATTTTAGCAGTGAAATTCCTTTGTGAGAAAGGCACATAAAAAACTACACATATAGTAAAAATTTCTTTATTACTTTTTTGTAAATTCATACATATCAAAACTGTTATCATAGTTATTTTGAAAACATTTAATATGTCATCTTTTAAGAGTTGTAAAACATCAAACAAATTTAAACATCAAACGCTCCTAAACTTACAGAGTATAAAAATTTAACATGAGCTCCTATTTAATTTTACTTTCAGGAAATATTGGTAGAAATAACAATTCCACAACAACTCCAAAACTGCAGCAAATACACGGTTTTAACAGTAATTATAATTAGAAAAATATTCAGGGTGGCTACAGGAAAAACAAAATCATTTTCCCTAATTTCTAATGCAACCATTTTATCAACCTCTTGATACTATATTTTTACACTTCCTTGATACTTGGATACATCAGGTTTTTAACACCAATGTCAGGCATTATTTATACACCAAATGAAAAACAAAAACTAGAAAAGCATGGTTTCAGACTGCGAATTTACAGAAAAAAAAGTTACATGAGTTCAATCTATTAAATAACTTAAAAACTCATTAACAAAAAGATTGTTTATCTACCAAGAACAAAAGAAATACATCCTAGGAAAACTAATCAATTAGTAGCAAAAAAATGTTAATTTTAAACAGAATTAACATTTTGAACTTATAAAACTGACAGTTTGGAAAACAATTTAAAAAGGAGCAATAATAATGTACTGATTTTTCTTTAAAATTATGTAATTCTGAGTGAGTCATAAATTTTTTATTCCATGCATAAGCTACACAATACTTCATAACTTTGGTGGAAAACAAAATATTAGAGCAGGAAAATAATATAAATGATTTTAACAGTCACCAAAACAACACATTATAATGGCAATTATTAAGTATCCTTAACATGGACATCATAAGCTAAAGTTTACCTAATAATCTCATAAACAAAAATATAGTTTGATGGATATCTACAATTAACCACTAAAAGGGCTTTATATCAGTCGAGTTCAGATTTCTAAAAAAATAGAGCTCTTAATATGTAATTTCACGTCAAAGCCATGACTCTGTAATCCCCTAAGAATTTCAAATTTAGTTTATAAAACTTAACAATAAAATACTCATGAAACTTTCATAAAAGAATCAATCTTACAACTCTATTGTTTTTTCATGGGAGAAAAAGCTATTTATTAATCAAAGCAACTAAATAAAAAGACATTTGCAAGGATCATGCAGCACTTAGAGTTAGACACTTGAAGTGAAATTTAATAGCATTATTGACACTTTTCATATTTGTAAAAGTATTGGAGTAAAAAATAAACTTTAAAACAATTCCATTAACTTTTAAAATCTATTGTTACAAATCTTGTAAATAGTTGTGGTTTTTCCTGCCTTGCTTTATTTTCATTAGTTTTGGTTTTATCTGGCGACATGTTGCAAATGTATCTGAAGATATCCCTTTTATCATCTGTATACCGGCCCTGAAACACTTTGTAGTTTTTACACTTGCCCTAACTTCGATAAGCATGAAGACATTTTTCGCTCGGAGTGATTTTTCTTTTTATTTTCTGGAACTTTCGTGAATGAATTGTTCAAGTTATGAATGATTTGGAACACTCCGGATTTTGCTGGAACATTGTCGAAATTACGTTTCGAGTATAAATAGCTGGCCTTGAACAAAGTCAGTTAGTTGTTTTCAGATTTGATCTGGTGACTCGTTTTTATTCGCTTGGGCGGATGTTTGTTTTGCTTTTGTAATTGCTTAATTACTGTTCACGTTAGATATGTGGTGCTGAGTTACTGTTGAGAGAAAAGTGTACTGTTTGCTACCTAATTGCTGGATGTTTAGCAATTGTTTCCTGCTCATATTGTAAATAGTGTAAATACTTGTAAATTTTATAGTTACTTCTTCAAGATTGGAATGCTCATTTGAAGAAAGTTGAAGGTGCTACGGACTCGTTACACTATTAATACATTAATGTTTATGAGAATGCTAAGATCTTTTTTTAGAGTGTAGAAAACAGTTTTGCTTACAAAAGTGGTATATACTGAATTTCAAAAAAAAAAAAAAAAAAGTCAATTTGTAAATTTATACATGAAACATGCATCATAAATACTAACAAACATACATATCACAGGTACGAAAAGAGTTAAATATCTTCAAATTTAAGTTAAGAAAAGCAATGTAGCATCCAAAAACAATTAACAATACTAATTATATTTTTCAGAAACATTTTCTGCTAAAATGAGAACAAAAATTATCATAAAATGGGGAAATGAATTATATCCCAACATAAACATCAGCACCTCTACATGTTTTCAATTTTAGCGGGAGATACTCTCCTCAGCATCCTGTAAAAATGAACAATAATTATTAACATGAGAGTGACAAGACTTATCAGATAGTTTATTACACAAATGGACAAAATAAATGCACCTAGAATAAAGTTGGTTAAAAAGTAATGCAGCAATGAAAGAATTAATGCTACCCCAAGTATGAGCAGCAGACTGCAAAAAAAAAAAAAAAAACTAATCTAATTTTAAAAGCCAATTACATTTGGCATTCAGCACTCCAGAGAAACCTGTACATTCCCAGCAACGAAAGCCAACTATAAAAAAAGTAATAAGCCCTGGAAGATAAAATTCCAAAACCAGGGGCGCATCTATCTCTCTCTCTATTGCAAAAATTGGTGAATAAAACAAAATAAAATTTTATCCTACAGCTGAATTCAGATAGTTCATATATTTTTTTTCTTCTCAGGTCTATTTGAACTTTTATTACATTAAAAGCATAAAAAAGGAAATCCATCATAAAAATAAAGATATTAAGCTCACAAACATGAGCAACGACGAGATCCTAGTACCTCCTAATTTGGATCAATTAAATGGCTGAAATAGATTATTAAGTTCAAATAAGAGACATACACTAATTGTAGTTACCTGTTTGCACAACTCACAGAACCAATTTATACCAATGTCAAGTGAATTTTGCTGCACACATCTTGAATGGAATGATGATAAACAACTTTTGCATTTAACATCAATGCTAGCTGCAGAACTGCCACATGCATAACACTCTTGAAAGTTCTGTTTCATAGATCGCCTCTGAAATTGGATGATTTTGATTGGACTCCATTTGAATGACATCTAAAAGTTTATCATCTTCAGACAGTATAAGTCTAATGTAAGCTTTACATCCACTACGATTAGTTCTGCAAAATTAAAATTCAATAAGTTATTTAACTTATAAATATTAGTCTGAAAGCTTTATATAGGTTTTCAAATTGCTTAGTTAATACAACAAAAAATTACCGTTGTTGTCATGTAATAGTCTAATAGCTATCAAGACTTGGTTTGCCATTGCCCCGTAGGGTTGAACTTCTTTATTTTTTATAACATATAAGACATCAAAAGAAAGACTTACAGCACAAAGAGAGGAAATAACTCAGGGCATTAGCAAGAATCGAATTGACACGACACCTCTTGCTTACGAGGAGAATACTATATCTCTAGGCCAGAGAGGCCCCAAAAATTACCGTTAAAATGTTTATAGCACATTTAGTAGAATAGAATATAGTTAGTGTGTCACAAAACAAGGCTTAAACGCCATCATTAGGTATAAAGCAGTAAGTAACTCCCTAAGCAAAGGCTAAGGCAAAAACATGCAACATACCGCCAACTCGGCTATTTCGATTCATAGACAGCTGTTTCAAGCTTATTATGCTCTCATCAGCATGGAATACGAAAGTAGTCGAATTTTAGGCAAAAATCCTTTTATAAAGCAAAGAGAGCCAAAAAAAAACTGGTAGCTAATGTGAAATTAGAATACCAAAGGCGAGTTGGCGGTATATTGAATGTTTTTGCTTTCGCCCTTGCTTAGGGGCGATTACTCACTGCTTTTTACCTTGAGCTTTGCCAAAAAAATTTACGAGTTGTCCCGTACCAAGTGCTCGCTGGTATTCTAATTTCACATTAGCTACCAGTTTTCTTTGTTTTATAAGGATTTTTGCCTGCAACTCTACTACTTTCGTATTCCATGCTGATGAGAGCATAATAAGCTCGAAACAGCTGTTCATGGATCGAAATAGCTGAGTTGGCGGTATATTGCATGCCATCGTCAGGGTTTGAAAATATCATTACACTTTAAAAAATATTTCATCTCTTGATAATGATTCATTAATACATCAAATAAGTTTAGTGTCACTTTTTGATTATTTCAATCATGATTAAACATTAATATGACTAATATAACTTTTACGATGAAAATATCGTAGTTTTAAAACAGAAATATAGAAAATATCATGATATTTTCAAAATAAATATTTAATATATACCGTGATATATATCGGTGAACCCTGGCAATCATATATGCAGTCAGTATCTCATTTGTTCAGCCCTATATAGATAGAAAGTATGATACTCGGATTACTGTCAAGGGGATCTGAGAAATTGGGTAGGATTCTACACTGTATACATACAAAAGACTGACCAAAATTAAATAATTTGACAAGAAGTTTGCTGTTATGTTTGCTGTTATTATGAGATTTCCCCCTAAATAAAAAAACAAAAAACCATAGGATTTGCAATCACCATACGATTGGCACTAAATTGGATACTGAAAGTGTTTGCATATTTGTCTATGATGGATACTTCCCCCCACCCAAGAGATAATGTATCAAAGCTTTAGAACACATTCCTTCAAAATGCGAAAAAAAAAAAAAAATGATTTTAAAATACAGCCACCACCCTAAAAATTAAACTGATAGTCTTGGTATGAGCTCCCCGTGACACGGTCCTCTTCAAAATTAATGCATCTGGGGGGTGCTGGTTTGGAGATGATTGGCTCCTGATCTTCAACAAAATGCCAAGCTCTACTCAAAGCCCAATTAAACTTGTTAAACCACATGTAGCTATAGGTAAAGGGATCTTGGAACGTGTAGTTTATATATCACTGAATATGATTGGAAAGAAAATGGATGGCGTTTACAATAGTATCACACAGAAATATTTCAGTCAGGAATGCATAGCAGGGCATGGCACAGGCTGTATTAGTAATACTTTTGTGTGTGGGGGGGAGGGGTGAGGGTGTTGCAGGGATTTTTCCCATTTCCTATAGAAGGAGGGCATTGTTCTTCAGTGGCTAAATAGTTTTTTTCCGCGGGGGGAAGGGGGTGAGATTTTTCCTGGAGGAGGTGAGGTCCTCATTGTTCTGGAATTATTATTCAGAAATTATATTGTGAAAATCAGATAAAATGGTGAACAAAACGCTCAGGGTATAGATAAAACGAGGGGTGTCGCTGTTCCTGGAAGGTATTTCAGGGGCAGAATGGGAATTGGCCAGACCAAGAGCTAATCAAATAAAAAGGTGAGCATAATGCTAAGGGTAAAACAAAAAATGAAAGCATAAAGCCATTAATTTGATTTACTAACGCATTACAAGTAAAATTCAACCACAAAATTTCAATAAAGTATATGTGAAAAAAAGTCACTCACTTCGTTTTTCTTTGCCTAGTGCAATTATTTTTGCCACTGCATTCTCTTCCACCATGAACACAAGAAAACCTTATTTGGCAGTATACTAAAGATGGGTCGGCATTTTCACAACGTGGTGGTTTCAAAAATGAACTTTCTGCTCCTGCGAATAATTTTCAACCTTGTCCTGTAAATCTGCTTAGGAAGAAAACTTTTGCCCTGCGTAAATAGACATATTTAATCATTAATAATCACAAAAATCACGCTATCATAGACAAATCTGAAGGCAAGCGGCGAGAAACCCTCGTGGATTTGTTTATTAGAGCAAACCTAAAAATTTTTAACCGCCGGCCAAAACTACGCCAATTTATTAACCGCCAGTTCAAATTTGGCGCTTGGCGTGGCGGCACCATAGACAGGTCCATTTCAGAAAGAATAATGCTGGACTTCTATCACTCTAAGTTCACACTATGATGGTCAAGATTTGAAACTGGCAACCTGTGACCGGTGATTCTAAGCCTCCGAAATGAGCTGAAAAGTTTGCAATCTATTGGAACTTCTTGTACTTAATTAGATCCTAAACTGACGATCCAAGAAAGACTGACAGTGACTCAAAGGATTATGAATGGTACTTATATTTTTTGCTTTGTAACAATTCTTTCAAACCATTAAAAACAACTAATGATTGAAATTACTCTTCTAAATCTGTTATATATTTTTTGTTTAAGCAAATAAATGAAAAAGTATGTGGAAGGAAATGTGTTGTGACATGTAACGGATGTATACAAGTATCCCACCGTTCATTGAAAGAAGCAATTCAAAAAAATTAAAACATTATGAATTTAGATTCAGCATCGTTAAAAAATTGTTACATTTTCCTAAATCCCATAAAAAAATGTTTTACAATAAATATTTTTAAAACTAAACCACCTAAGACCTAAAAAGGCAGGCTTTTTGTAGAATGACGCTCATATTTCCATGAATTCACAAAAAAAAAAAAAACACACACACACACACACACTGAGCACAAACTATCTGTCATGCGAATTTCATTTTTTTTGCTCTCACAATATGACGATGAAAAAGCTTAAACGCATCATGGCTTTTACAGTTTGGCATGTAAGCAGAAAGAAGTGTTGATTTTGAACCGTTTCACATGGTCACCACTTATCGCATTTCATTGCAGCGTGATAATTATGGCGTTCATGCAAGTTCCATTACCCAGCACATGAAACAATCCACATTTAAACATTTATTTTTAATAATAGCAAAAATGAAACGCTAAAACGTAAAAGCTTCAATAAAACATCAAGAGATCAATTCCTCAATAAAACATCAAAAGGTAAAATCATTCAACACATACACTGCTACAGTGGTGACTAGATGGTTGTAGTTCATCCACCGCATTCCATCTTATTGCCCTGACCCTTCAGGAAATTCACTTTACTTCCCTTTTATCTAGTTCGCTCTGCATATTTTTTTTTCAACATATTGCGTGAAACAATGAGAAAATATAGAGAAATACCGTAAATGGAAAGCAGATGCTAAAAGGTGGTTGCAAAACAACAGTGATATGCTAATATTGCACATGGATTATGCCATTGAAAAATGTATTTAAAAAAAAAAAACTAAAAATAGAGTGTTTTGAACATGTAGAAGCCAAACGTGAACACTTTTGAACCTTTAAATCTAGAAGAAAAAATGTCTTAAGAGTTGAAAATGTTTCAAATATAAAGTTTTAAAAATTTTAACTCAATACACAATCAATTTTCATAGAGAAGGCAAATTTAATGTTGAAAAGTAAACTTTAGAACTGAAAGAAAATAATTTTAGACCACGTTTAATTATGATATGAAAAATTAAAAAAGTGTACTTAAGTTTTTCTACTTTATTTGAGATATGTTAGCCAACATTTTAATTGCAATTTTTAAGCTTAGGTACTATTCTATTTTTAAGCAATACAGTTGATGCTGATTAAGAAATTTTTTTTTTTACAATTTAAGTCTCCGCTTATGCCACAAACATATCAAGAACTCGAGAAAGCCATTGCTAAAGAGCTTGAGAAGTTCATTACTCAAGATCTCGGGAAGTGATAATAGGCATTTTAGAAAGTAATAATATAGAGCTTGAGATGCAATAATCAAGAACTCCGGATCTTATAGTTGAGATCTTGAGATGTGATAATTGAGAAACAGAGAGCTGATAATTCAGCTCTCAAATAATCTTGAATAATTGAGTGATTTCGATTATGCTTATCACAAGAAGTATAAAGGTAGTTATGGCATACCCACAAAAAACATCGTTTAGAAATAATATATATGATGCTGCAATTTATACTATGCTTAAATAATCATTCTGTTTTCTGATAGTAAGACAGCAACACAACTGTGCTTCAGATTCCTGCGTTAGTAAGTCAAGATTATACACTGAAGTGACAAAAGTCATGGGATAGCAATATGCAAATTTTCAGATGGCAGTAGCATCGCATAGAACAGGTATAAATGCGCAGTGCTTTTACAGAGCTTTCATTTCTGTTCAAGTTATTCATGTGAAGAGGTTTTAACGTGATGATGACCGCACGACGTGAATTAACAGACTTTGAACGCGGAATGTTAGTTGGAGCTAGACGCATGGGTCATGCCATTTCGGAAATCGTTAGAGAATTCAACATTCCCAGATCCACTGTGTCAAGAGTGTGCCGAGAGTATGAAATTTCAGGCATAACATCCCACCATGGACAGCGCAGTGGTCGACCGCCTGCACTTAAAGATCGAGACCGGCGACGTCTGCAAAGAGTCGTAAATTCTAACAGACAAGCAACACTGCGTCAAATCACCGTAGAAATCAATGTGGGACGTACAATGGACGTGTCTGCTAGAACTGTGCGGAGAAATTTGGATTTCTTGGGCTATTCCAGCAGAAGACCGACTCGAGTGCCTTTACTGACAGAACGACATCGCTTGCAGCGACTCTCGTGGGCACGTGAGCATATCGGTTGGTCCCTAGATGAATGGAAAACCGTGGCCTGGTCCGATGAGTCACGATTTCAGCTGGTAAGAGCCGATGGTAGGGTTCGAGTGTGGCGCAGACCCCACGAAGCCATGGACCCAAACTGTCAGCAAGGCACTGTTCAAGCTGGTGGTGGCTCCGTAATGGTGTGGGCTGTTTTTTCATGGCATAGACTTGGTCCTCTAGTGCGACTGGACCGAACATTGACTGGAAATGCTTATGTGCAGCTACTTGGAGATCACTTGCAACCATTCATGGACTTCATGTACCCAAACAACGATGGGATTTTTATGGATGACAATGCGCCATGTCACCGGGCCACAACTGTTCGCAATTGGTTTGAAGAAAATTCTGGACAATTCCAACAAATGATTTGGCCACCTAGATCGCCCGACATGAATCCCATTGAGCATTTATGGGACACCATCGAGAGGTCTGTTCGTGCCCAAAATCCTGCCCCATCAACGCTTTCACAATTATGGACGTCTATCGAGACAGCATGGCTCAATATTCCTGCAGAAGACTTCCAACGACTTGTTGAGTCCATGCCACGTCGAGTTGTTGCACTTCGCCGGGCAAAAGGAGGGCCGACACGATATTAAGAGGTATCCCATGACTTTTGTCACTTCAGTGTATATTTATAGAAACTCAAATCAGAATTCAGCAAAAAAAAAAAAAAAAAAAATAGTCATTCAAAAACTCTTTTCTGCCAAATGGGAGGATAAATCTCATGACCTGAATTTTACAAACAGGACACTTTTACCAACTAAGCTAATGAGCCTATCTTGGAATGCTATTAGCATAAATTATAATTTCATAGAAATTTGGATATGAATTCGGATGAAGAATTTCTTGGCTAATGGGGCTTTAAACTCATGATCTTCACATTATCAGCATGAAGATTTAATCAACTCAACCAATGTGCTCTCATTTGAGAATGCTATACATGCTATAGGATACATAGAAAAAACAAAATAAATCGTTTTTTCATTTTTATATTTTTTAAAAACCAGCTAAAATGTGAGCAGTATCATTAAAATGATAAGTTACTTAAGAAGTGTGATAAAGAATCGAGGAACTTATAGCATTCTCACAACAAAGCACCTTTGAGAAATAATATATAAATGTATGATAACATTAAATTAGTACAAATAGCAATAAAATTTAAGGAGTGTTTCGGGGCAAAAAATAACCCTTCTTTCAATGCAGCGGGAAGGATAAAAACATATTTGATGGATAAAGGCACTTAAGACGAAAATGATGAACAGAAACAATAACAGCTTAAATAGCAAAAATAGAGGATCCAATCAATGAAATGAGAAAATTGGTAGCCTGATCAAAATAACCAATATAAATACAAATAATATTTTAAGATAGAAGTTTTCTTTTAGGTTACAAAAATTAGAACAAGAGTAATTCTAATTAGACTAGAAAAAAGATGAAAGGATGTAATTGCCAAAAAGGCAAAACCTATGCACTTAACTAAACTGAGAGTGACTGATGGATATATTTTTAGGAATTCACGAGAAAAAGAACAAAGAAAATTTTTTCAGATACAGTGAAACTTCTCAGGGAGGAAATCCATTCCAAGATAAATCGGTTGTTAAGAGAAATGGTTACTTGGAGAAGTGTCAAGACTGGATTGCTTAAAACACTGAAATAAAATGTTACTATAAGTACTAATAAATACTTAATGTAATAGCTTATGCTTGGTCTACTGAATTTTGCTTATGGGGACGATTGCATCTTTTTCAAACAAAAATACTTGTACTCCCTGAAATTATGGACCTTTCTTCCCCCTCCCAGATTTTTCCCATTTATGGGGCAAAATCAGACATTAAAAATGTATGGGACAAAGTTTAAAACAAAATATTTTGTGTAGTAAAATAAATATTTTTCATTAAATATAAGAATAAATAATGCATGAATAAACAAAAGAGTAAGAAATTAAACAAACAAATGAACTGCATGAGAAAAAACAAATGAATGAATAAAACTGAATGAGAGTATAAGTGAAAGAATAAACAATGAAGTGAATTAATAAATGAAGGAATGTATATTAATTAATTGATTAATGATCGTAAATGAACCAATTATTGAATGAATATGTAAGAGACTTTTAAAATGAATGAGTTGAGTAATCAAAATGAACTAGTTAACTTTGCCCCACAGCACGGGAAAATTTATTAAATATTTTAAAACAAAACATGCAAAATAAGCGCCACATTTAAATATGGGCTACTTAGGCTATACCCACAGCAGCAGAATTGTAGAGTGGAATTTGGTGGAATGGACCCTGCAATATCTTAACGAACATATAATAAGACAGAAGGCAATTAATAAAGAGAATGTGTTAAACATGATTAACAGATTTATTTGCTGACAAATTTTTATGACATGAAATGCAATTATTGAGTTTATTGACAAAATATAAATTTAACAATCTATACATAAAACTATCTTTATAATGAAGCACTGAATTAGCTAGCCATTCTTTTTTCTACCGGTTTGAACTTCTTGATCAGTATCTTGTCCATTCAATACTGCTCGTATCTGATCAACATATGCATCAGAAGTTGTAGCAGTTTTTCCTGAAATATTTTCTTAACATTACATATCTAATCGTTATATAGTCTCTTTTAGTAGAAAGGTGTGAGTAAAAGCATATACAATAGCAAAAAAAAAATGCATATATTAATAAATGAATATTTTTTTTCAAAATATGAACTATAACAAATAGAAGTGTTGTAACTTAAGCTCCCATTTAAAATAAAAATAGGAAAACAACAATTATTTTACAGAATATTTTCTCTTTTTGTACTGTATAGTAAAGGGAGGGAATTACGAGGAATGAGAAAGAGTTTTAAGTTGGTCGGACGTAGAGCAATTTCTCTATTTAACAACTATCTTAATATACAGAATGAATATCTTTCTTGGTTGAAATTCCTATAAGAAATTTTTTTTAATACAGTGCAATCTGACTTTTACATTGGAAAGGCTGAAACTTCAAACTGAATCAAGTCTTAACACATATACCATTTTAGTGTTAGATTTCTTTCGTGCTATAAATATATGATTAACTAATAATTTACAAATATTGTTTTTTCTTTCTCTATTAAATGGAAAATTTAGATGGTATATCCTAATAACAGTATAAACATAGCTAGTTAATTCAAATGACAACAAATACGTACATTGCTTTCAAATACTGTACAGTGAAATTTTGGTAATTTGACACATGGATAAGACGACAACCTCAGTAAGACCACATTTATTTTTCAAATGGTTGGTCCAATGTTAATTTCAATGGGTGAAAACCTCTTTAACTTGATGAACATTTACCGGAACCTATATAAGTCAAAATGAACTTGCCATTTTAGTCCACTTTGTACAACTGGTTCCCTGTCATATCGACCATTTTTGAGAATTTTGTTGTTTTGGGGTGAGCAATTTCACTCTATTCTTAAAAGAGCTGTGTCTCAGAGAATTTTTCTTCGAACTCAAAGGAGTCAAGAAGGAGGGAGGGGAGTGTCAACCACAACATTTTGCACTGTTGGTGCAGTCCTAGGGTTAAAAAAGGTCTGGAGAAATTTGTATGTACACACACACACACACACACACACAGAACAATCCCCAAGAGAAACAAGGCAGCATGACGCATGTTTTAATGTTTTAAACAAAGTGTTGAG